>NQLW01000039.1:417847-457615 GCA_002312845.1 Kalanchoe fedtschenkoi | reverse complement strand
CTATCTGGAACAACCTCTGGAGATGATGAGACTTCACTGGATGCTGAATTTTGGGGAGAGGATACTACCAAAGCTAAGGCTGTTGGTTGGCTTGGAGAGCCAGCACAAACAGGGGTCAGGGGAGGTGTCTTTCTCTGGGGTGAGCCACTAGGGGAAGGGACCTGCTGGACTCCATTGGTCAGGGAGTCAGGCTGCTTTCTAGTGTCTTGAAAATCCTTGGGAGCACCTTGAAAAAATGTGGGCACGTCTTCTTCATTTAGCATCTGATTTGCTTTTGGCACCCATTCCTGGATTGTTGGCTTAGGACAGTTCTCAGTTCTGTGGCCAAATAATTTGCAGGATGCACATCTGCTAGGTTTCCATTCATATATAACAGGCTGTTGGATCACATAGTTATTTGGACCATGAATATTAATGGAATTCAGAGGTTCCTTATCTGCCTGCAGGTACTATTATAACTTGCAACCAAATACATAAAAAAATTTCACTAAGCACTTTCAGCTGTTAAATTCACTCAAATCAGGAAAGAGAAATGAGAAAGAAAAAAACAATCATATGAGATGCCATACGATTACTACGAGCGTTACAGAAGATTGCTGACAATGTGCCAGAATCAGGGGTTTGCCGAATAAATCCTGATTGAGTTCTTCATTGAAAGCATGACAGTGGTGGAGTGACAAATGTTAGATGTCATGGCTGGTTGATCAATTCAAAACAAATATCCACACTAGGTGTGGATAATTTTTGAAGGGATGACTTAAAATGCCCACTTGTTCAATACACAAGATGTTGAACAGGATGGATGTCACGACCCTTCAGAATTGAGAGATATGTATGTCAATTAAACACACTATTCTTGATGGCATGGTTTTATAGAACAAATCACTTGACTACAAAAAAATCCAAAAAATCAGAGAAACAAAGTTTCAAAAGAAACTTCAAAAAAAGAAAAAAATAAGAAAGGGACTTGTATAAGAGGGTCATGGGAAGGTTTGTATATCTTGCGTATCTTATAAAAATTGAAACTGCCAAGTTCTTCAGAATATGAGCTTGTGTCCTAAGCCTTCAATTGATATCCTATTAACGTGGAGCAAAATCATTATTTGAATATTTCTAAGTAAACTAGATAGGTGAATGGTAGACAGTATTTTTACGTAGATAGTAAGCATTCTCGTTCTTGATCATATTATTAGCATGGGAAGCTGGGCATGTACCGAAAAACTAAATAAGGTTGACACTAATTATTTTTTCTTTATCATAGCTATTTGTGAATTACATGTACTGATTCTCTTCTTTTCTTCTTAAAATCTTACTTGATTGCAGGTTTCCGAAATCATAAACTCCTAGATATTTTTTTATAGTTATTAATTTTGCAAATCTACGCCTTATCCTTATGAATTAGACCCTAACTTATTGTTTACTAGTGAGGTTGGATGTTTCATTTGCTTAAAACTCTCATCAACGGTCTCATCAGCTACCCAAATGAAAATTGTATATCGAAATTGAATTAAACATAAATGTTTTAGTTGAAAAAATTAAATGATATCTTTGTTTAACATGGACTGTCAATATTTGTTTAAAAAGTTAGTTTTATGTATAAATACCAATTGATTTCATCTCTCTTTAGGGATCTTAAAATGATTGGATTAAATCATTTGGAGAAGGACTTTAACTAAATAGGAAGATTTTTGTAGATATTTTCATGACGAAAATATTGCTGATTTTATTAATTATTTGTATCCTTAGTAAAATGACCTAACTCCAGTCTAAAAGTGAGTTTACAAGAAAAATATACACTATTTTCAAGACTTAATTGTTCTAATGATATGATGTATCATATATGCCTTATTTTTTTTTAATAAAAAAAAATATATATGCCTTATTTTTTATAAAAAAAAATTCAACCATCGAATAAAAAAATACATTATTTATCTTTTTAGTAAATAATCTAAATTTGAATCATATAATTTAATTAAATCATTCTATGCAATTCATAAAATAAGAAGAAAATAAAATTGATATAAAATTAATGACAAAATAGACTCTTTTGTTTTAGATAAACTAAGCTGACTTATTTTTTATTTTTTCAGTTTGAATAGGATCTGATACTAAGCAACAGTTTGCTGCAAACCCTCAAACACATCATTTAATCTTTTTTTATTTACAAGTCACGTGTCTTGCTCTACTTGTCCATTTAAATTTTTAACTTTGATGTGAGTTTATTCACGTCACTTCCATTCCACCTTCCTTAGAGCATTTCCATTGAAGTTTCCTAATGAGCTTTGTGTGCTTGTGTCAGACATCCCAGCGCTTTGATTCAATGTGAGTGGAGGTTTTTCATCTTCTGACAGGGGAGCGCTTTGATTGCATGAAATGATTCATAGAAACACATAAGTTAGTCCTTTTTAGTGAGAAACACCAACTATTGTGCAATAGACTTTGTATGACGCTTTTTAATTAGAAGTGCCATCTATTATATATTAAAAAAATTTAATTAAATGGGGTGAGCTTTCTACGGCGCCTGAAACTTGAAAAGTGTCATATAACATTATCTTCAAATATTTAAATTTTTTATTATATAATCAAGAAAAGATAATATGAATAAATATAAAAAAATCAAATATTTAATAACTTTAAAAAACTTTTAATTAATATAATATGAAAATATAGAAAAAAAGATAATATGGCATTTGGGTCTCATGCGCAGAGTTTTGAAAGATTTTCTCAATAAACTTGAAGGATTGCGAAAAAAACATTATGAAGAGGAGGTTTGTGACAAGGTTGCTTCTTTATATGGAAGGTAGAACCTGTTGTTTCTTCTCAACTCCTTCCCTTGAAACTCTATGAATCTTAAAGTTGTCGCATTTAGTATTCAACCGTTGTTTGAATTTAATTGCTCAAGCTAGTTGATATAAAATCCCTAATTTTGTAAAATCAAGTAAATCTCTAAAAAAATTTCTCAAAAATTAAACGAGAAGAAGAAGAGAGAAAGGCAAGCCACGTGTCACAAGTTAGACCTTTGACGAGATTTGGAGGCCTCTTATTGGTCTTAATAGTATTTTCGTAATTATTATGTGTTGGACCTTCAGAAGATCGGGTGGCAATCAGATAATGGATCATGAAACTAGACGTGAAACATTTTGTGTTCAAAAAGAAGTTTCGAGCAACTCTCAGGCTGTTGGCCACGTGAAATATTTTGAGATGGAATTGATGGACATGTGATGTCCTTGTGCGGAGACGTGATTTTGCAAAATAATTTTAAGGATAGCTTCAAAGAGATGCTGAGTACCTTGTGTACTGAATGCGATCAAATTGAGATACTGTCAATGGAATGAGACAACCATATTATGGGCATCGTTATGCCATAATGGGAAGAGTACTTCGAGATGTTTATATGCATTCTATGCAAACCATGTGGGTTCAATGAAATATTGTGTCATGTTACGAATAAGGATGGGTACCAAATTGAAATATTTTGGCGGAGGTTAACAAAAAAAGTGTCAAGGTACACAAAACAAGCCTAAAGACTTTCAAGTCCTCGAGGACTTTGCATGGTTGGAATTAAAAGTATGGCATTCCTTATACTGAGACTTTGGACATGTCATAAAAGAAGCGGAGACTCCTTGTATAATATTTGGATTTAATGGTTGGCTAATGAGGATGGAGATTCTCATTTTGAGTTCATAGGTGAAATTATGGAAAAACCTTGAGTTCAGATTTGAATCCAGACTTTAAATGTCGGATTTTGATATATACGTATTTGATGTGATTATGAGATTGAATCATGAGATGTTAAACGGTGAATGTTTAACTTTGACGCAAGTTGCAAACATAATTGGTGCAATAACAACATCCGAAACGGGTCATCAAGATGATGACTAGTCAATGAGGATGTCGACTATTTTGAGCGGGCGAGGGTGTCAAAGGTTAACTCTAACTTAAGACTTTCAACCTTTGACTCGTGATTTAGTGAGTATCAATTGCACTTTCAGGTTAATATAATCTTGACAACCAATGACAATAAAATGAGTAAGGGAGAGAATGTCAAGATTGGAGAAGATAATTTCAATCATGATAGTTTTGTCCCCAAGAACATCGACAAGTTGAGTGTGGGAAGGTGTCAAAGTTTAGATCTATGACGAGGCTTGGAGGCCTCTTCTTGGCCTTAATAGTATTTTTGTTATTATTGTGTATTGGATCTTCGAAGGTTGGATGGCAAATCGGATAATGAATTGTGAAACTAGACATTGATGATATGGATCACATAAATCTGATAACGGTGAGTTTGGTCATTCTCAGGGTAAGTGATCGGATGCGAACCCTAAGTGACCCCAACTCATGTAAGATATGAGGGCAGATTTTGAGAGTCTAGCGAGGTTCGAAGATCTCCTTAAGGTGTCAACCTTATGAATGTCGTTCAAATGGGGTGAGACCTGAATGACGCGCTACAAATTTCTTGTCGAAGCTAGCTATCCGATGATCCATTAACCTCATGGATAATGAGCGTAAAGGACCACGAGGGATCCTTCGATCATACAGGATTTTCCTTAATGTTATATGGGAATTAGAAGGAAATTTGGGAATGGACTCTTATACTTTAGTCGATGACGGGACTAGGTGAAACTCCGAGATGGATCTCATGAATAAGCGAATATCTAACCGAGTAATGTACGGCTATTTATAGAGATCCTCTCATAAGTCACTCAATGATGCGAGGTTAAAGATAATCTCATATCTTTTCCGAGACTTGGATAAGTAAAGAGACCTGAATATTAAGAAGGCTGACCCTGATCCATAAAGATATGAGGCTGAACGGTTTGCAATATCCCAAAGTGCATAAAAAGAGTAAGAGATACGGATCATAACTCTAGGACTGTGACATCATGCACGTGTTGTTAGACAACAACATCTCAAATCATTGGATCAACACCTTGTTGGTATTCTTCATGCTTTTAGTATAAAGTTTGCCATATTGCTTTCATCTTAATTATTTGGACGAATAGGAATGTTGTGAACCCAAATTTACTCTTTTGTTGAATAGTTATTTTCTGATTTTTGTTATTCCCATTAACAGCCACTTGAAGCTGTTGCCAGAATCCTTTTGGTGCCTTTCTGAAATTCCAATGATCAATCATTCACTGCGAACTTTAAATTTGAGGCATGGTGAAACACAAAAAAAATGTTGCTATATAATGAATTAAAGGATCAATATGCAAAACTGATGTTTAGAATGGTGTAGATTGAAATGGAACACTGCAAATAAACATCCAATGTAGGAACATAAGGTCAACATTTGTGCTACTTCCAACTGTCTGATTGGTGAGTCCAGAAGATCTGAATCACAAAATGACCATTAAAAAGACCATAAGAATTATAGTTTACGCTATCAAAATTTTCTGTTCATTCCAACATGAGAAGGACAGTTACATACTCATCTACTTCTAAGACAGAAGGCATTGATTAATAAGTTTTTCTTGATAAAACTCAGTCGCAAAGGTTCAGCCATTATGATCATATTATCGCAATTCTGAACTCCAGTCATGAAATATAACTAAAAGAACCAGTGAACGTTCGTTTACTGAGTAATTTCACTTGTGCTGAGAATCTTCTGTGTTTCTTCATCAGCAGAGAAACCATCTGCTTTCATTTGGGAAAGAACAGATGACACGCATTTCCCAGCTGCAATGTTGGTCCTCAATAATCTATGATACATGTCTATTGTTAACAGTCCAGACTTCTTTAATAATAATACCATCTCTTCCAATCCTTCGATATCCGTTTTGCCCTCCATGTAATCCAGACACGAACCCAAATCGGACGACTGAGGTCTCCATCCTTGTCTTTTTGTCATCAATGCCTTCTTCAACATTTCAACTGCTTTAGGCATCTGCTTCTGCGCCAGATAGCCTCCCATTAGTATACTCCACGTAGAAGCATAAGGTTCTTTCCCTTCAACTATCTTTTCTTGTAGGAATGAATATGCTTTATCAACAAGACTCTTGCTGCAGTAAGCACTTAGCAGCTTATTTACCACCCGCATGTCATACAAATCACAGTTGGACTGCCACTCATTGAAGATCTCCTCCGCCCCATCAATATCATCAAGTTTCGTAAGACATGAGATCATGCATGTAACAAATGACGTCAACTTTTTATTTGATAGTTTGCTTTGATTCCAGACTCTGTAAACATCATCCTTAGAGCCAATGTCAGCGTAATGTGTAAGGAGATTTTCTGCAGCAAATCGATTCCCCTTAAGAGGGATCTTTCCTTCTAATTCCTTAAGCATCTCTAAGGCCTTGCCGAAATTTCCAACCTTTATGTACCCATCAGCAGCAATCGAACACTCTTGCCAATCAATGTTGACCTGTGGATCCTCTTTCATGTCATTTAAAAGCCCTTCCATCTTGCTTATGTCTGATGCAGCATAAGCACTCAGTAGCTTTCTTCTGGTGAATATATCAACAGGAACTCCTTTATTATCCATTTCTTGAACCAATTGATCAACCTTATCATGCCTCCCGATTTGAGAGTATAGATGAATCATGTTATTGTAAGAAAATGAGTCGGTAGCCATGCCCAACTGTCTCATTTTCATCATCATGTCTTCAGCTTTTTCCTCAGCTTTTTGCTGCACGTAGTTCCGGAGCATAGCCCCATAAACTACCTCCGCTTTTAAGTTGTCTTTTAAGCTGTCAAAATACTTCTCAGCATGCTCTATGCCGTGGACCTTAGCGAGCAGCTCCAATCTGTCTCCAACGTCCTTAGGAGTCAGCACATAATACCTCCGATCAGTCATCCACTGGCAGATCTGAGAAACATTGACAAAGTCATTCCCAAGAACTAGAAGTATAACATGAGAGAATAAGAATGGAGCGAGATTAAGTCTGCAACTTAAATTTCAGTTGCAGAACTGAGAAAAAAACGAGTTTTTTGCCAATTTAACGTCCTTGCTTCCTTGCCTATCAAAACAACAACCCCGTTTCGTTTTTTTTCCATACTACCCTTTTCACTCTTCAGTAGAGCGAAAATATACTAGATTTTTGCTTAATCGGACCGCGCAAATGCCACGTGTTCCACTGTCTGAGTCACCTGCTGATGTGGTATTTTCGCTCTCCGGTTGAGCGAAAAAGAAGGCTATTTCGCTAAACGGTATCGCGAAAATAGGTTTTCGCTAGACTGAATAACGAAACTTTCTTACAAATTTCGCCCTTCATTAGAGCGAAATTTGATTTGAATTTTCGCTACTCCGAAGAGCGCATATCGGGAAGTAAAAACGGCAGGAGTGAAAATCTAGCCCGAATGATGTTCACGAGTGATTTTACAGCTGAGTCTCACCCACAGATCCAAGCCATAGAGAGTGAAGTCAGCTTTCTGCGACGTAGACTGGTCAAGGACTCCAGCAACCGTAACCTCGCCGCTGCACCTGCTCCGGACGCACCTCTCTCAAACGAGCTGGCTCTACTCCAATGATGCACAGCAGCGGGGCTTTCCCGGCCGTGCCTGGTAAGGGCACGAAGCAGCCTGGTGCGCCCGTGCCATCTCCGCTTCCAGGCGCTCAAGTAGCCAATCCTCCCCAAACGCCTTCCCCATCGGCTGACAAAGGCTCGTTCGACAGCGTATGGAAATACGTTCTCATAGCTTGTGGCGCAGCCGTTCTTGTTCGTAGTCGCCACAATCATGATCTGCATGTGCCGGAGCAAAGCTGTTGCGACCATCGGCCCCTGGAAGACCGGACTCAGCGGACAGCTGCAGAAAGCTTTCATCACAGGTGACCACAATCTTCTGAACTAAAATCAGTCTTTGCACAGGGGACGCTCTCGAGCGGGGCTAAATCGCCCTCATCTCCGCCTCAGTCGCTTCTGCCAAAGAGTGGACTAAACGCTCCGAGACACTTTTCCGGAAGAAGGTGAGCTGAGCTGCCGGGAATGAATACGGCAGCATGAAACTGATCTGACTTCCTGTTCTGACCAGCTACATTGGACCACGGCAGCATGAATACGCTCAGAGACGTTTTTACTTCCATATTTTCATCCTTTGGAGTAGCGAAAATTAAAATCAAATTTCGCTCTAATGAAGGGTGAAATTTGTAAGAAAGTTTCGTTATTCAGTCTAGCGAAAACCTATTTTCGCGATACCGTTTAGCGAAATAGCCTCTTTTTTCGCTCAACTGGAGAGCAAAAATACCACATCAGCAGGTGACTCAGATAAGTGGAACATGTGGCAGCATTTGCGCGGTCCGATTAAGCGAAAATCTAGTATATTTTCGCTCTACTGAAGAACGAAAGGGATAGTATAGAAAAGAAACGAAACGGGGTTGTGGTTTTGATAGGCAACGAAGCAAGTACGTTAAATTGGCAAAAAAACTCGAAAAAAACCCCAGATGTGTATTATGTCAGAAAAGAAGCACATGAATGAAAATGATTACTAAGAATTAAGGGAACCTGGAGAGCGTGATCCCAACGATTGAGCCTTTTCATGGTGCCAACGAGACTCTGGAGTTTGAGGCAGTCGACGGGCCTCTCTCTCGCCCATTGTTCCAGCACCGGCAAGATACTGACCTTCGGGTCGTGCACTTGCCGTAAGCGATTGAACAGCGACTTGGAGACTGGCGGTGAGGATCGCGGCTTCCTTCTGGAGCGGGAAAGCGAGGTGGAGAAAGCCGTAGCTTGGGATTGTGGCAGATGGCGAGTGAGGAGAGAACGGTAAATGCTGGTCAAGTAATGGCGCCCGGAAGTGGAAGCAGAAGGAGAAGAAAGCTTCAGCATTTTCTAAGTGGAAGCTTGAATTGCTGTGCGACTGGATGGAATTTCGCAAATGGCGAGCAGGCTGTCCAGCCAAAACCCTAAACCCTAGTTCCCAATTCGTGTTTGGCCGACAAACATATAATTCTAGGAGACAAATCTCAATTCAATTGTTTTTTTTTTTCAAATTTCATTAACAATCAAATTTTGTATGACAAATTTAATTCGCAGGTTTGTAGATTTAATTCTGGAAAAAAAATCTAAGATTGTCTCGTGAACTACCATCAAAATAAAATCTTTTACTAAAAATTGGTCAATGAACTATATATATACGGTTTCCGAAAACCCTTTCTGATGTGAAAATTGAGTGCTAGTCATTGAATTTTTTTAATTTATTAAATGTAAAATACAATGCACACATTCAACCAACAGAAAATTCGAACTCTGACCGTAAAGATTAACAAAATTCACCCATTGAATCTTCTTAATCATGTAGTGTATAACACTCCCTACTTTTTTTTGTGGGTGTAGAGTGTTGTAGATTTTCTGAATATTTTGGGATTCTGGTTTTACATGTTTTGTTTTTGTGAAATTGAAGTGTTCCTCGTCCAATTGCCCCTTATCATTTTTTAATTGAAATCGTCTTCTTCATCTGCATTCCTGTAAGCAAAGAACTCATTTGTGTTTGTGGGCCTTATGAGTTTTGTGGATTTAGAGTGTTGTTGATTTTTTGGTTTAGGATTTTTATGTTCCAAATCTGCAACTTTTGGGTATTTTGCAAAATTTTAAACTACAAAGTATAAAACACAAAATAAGTGATGTGTTTTCTGTTTAAGATTGGATTTTGTTAGTTTGTGTGATTTTATGTGTTTTTCAGATTAACCTGATGTGTTTTATATATTTTTTAATTTAATTCATGGCTGTCACGTGTCCCACAAATGATTTTAAAACAAATGATTTGATTCCGATAGATACAATTCAGTGCCTAAATTTATTTCTCAATTATTACATTAGTCTAACTATTAGTTAGTTTATAGATTAAGATCATTAAAAATTGATCATTTGTAACATGAACAGCCAAATGTACAACCTCAAATCTACGAACTGTATAATTACAATAAACTAATGCAAGTGTAAAACACAACAAACAACAAACTGAGTTTTATAGTTTATACTTTATAGTCAAGACAATCCATGCATCTTTTCTTGGAAGACAGCTAAAAACTCCCTCCACGCAAAATAACTTGAAGTAGTAATTTCAACTCAAACAGCGGCCTGCTGGTACTTGCTCAGTTCTTGTTGCAATTCACTGATCGCTCTCTCCTTCTCCTTCATCTCATTTTTCAAGGCCATATTCTCCTCTTTCACCACTTCAAGCTGGGACAGGATCACTTCGATTTTCCTCTCAATGGCTTCGTCGCTTAGCTCGAATGCGCCCTCCACAATCCTCACAACTCGCCACAGGCTCACCACTACGATCAGCCCTCCACCGCTCTCCTCGAACCCCACTTCCAACACCAGCGCCAAAACTAAAACAACGCCGTCTAGAAGATACCCGGGCCTTTTGAAGAAAGACACCCCAAGACCAACGGCCAAGGCCACCGATTTCGTTAGAAGAATGGACACAATGGCTGTGCCAGCCCAATGATAGAAGCGATGTCGTACCTCTCTCGAGCGGCTTTCATGGCTCCGTGAGCATGAAACGATAGAGGAGGAAAGCTCAAGAATGGTGAGGATGAGATCACATGTCAGGAGGACTATCGTGATGATCCGAATTGGGTTTGATTCGAGGAACCGAGTCAAGGAGTTTCCGGATTGTGAATCACTGTTGGAATCAAAGAGGTGATCAAACCTTTTCCTCCTCTTCATGACCTTAACGAGATCTTGGACTGATGATTCGACGTCGGTCATTGACATGTCGAGACTAGGAGCAGGCGGGTGAAGGGAGCTAGCAGAGATCATTTGTAAGCTAATGGGAATCGGTAGACTTGAGTTGTTAATGGGTTGAGAATGGTAGTTTTGATTAGTAGCTGCTTTCTGATACATATGTGTTGTATATGACAACCTCAAATTTAGGTGCAAGGGTACCATGCTTCAAAGTATTAGTCTTAACTTCAAAGATTGATAAACTCTCTTCTATATTATAGCCTATATATAGGGTGGAATGAAATTAAATTACAAAATGCATTTTTACCATAATCAAAAGGGTATAAAAGTGCAAATTAGTTGTGGTTCAAGAAATTCTAACTTAGGGCACAAACAAAAAAATCCATCATCCTACCTATTACTTGGTAGGAGTGTCAATGAATTTGGTCCAAATTCATTTGCAAGGATTAGACTCATTTTATTTGGGTTTGGATTCTAGATTAAGACCCAATAATTTCATACAGATTGGAGATTTTTTTTACAAATTACCCTCTTTGCATATTTTGTTATCTAATTTACCCTCCCTTCTTATTTATTTTTGATTCTACCCTACTTGAAAAAAACTACAGTTGTGAACCGTGGTTTTTCTAAAAAAACCGCAATTTCAAACCGGTTATTTCAGTACCGCGGTTTGAAACCGCTTTTTTCTTGAGCAAAACCGCAGTTGTGAACCGTGGTTTTTTGTAAAGAAAACCACAAATTCAAACCGCGGTAATAAAATCACTGGTTTGAAACCACGGTTTTCTTCAAGTAGTGTAGAATCAAAAATAAAGAAAAATGAAGGGTAGATTAGATAAAAAACCTTGAAGAAAGGGTAAGTTGAAAAAAAATCCAAATTGGACTCAATCTAAAATCCATTATTTAAACCAATTAGACCGACTAAACCCAAATCCGTTCTTCTATTACTTAATCATTAAATAAAAAAGAAATATAATTTATGAAAAAAATATTTTTATATTTAAATTCATTTTAAAAATAAATTGTTTTTCAAAAAAATAATTTTGATTTTTTATTAATTTTTTGTTTTAAAAAATATTTATTTATTGCTAATTTTTTTATTTTTTTAAAAAAATAATTTTAAATTTTTTTAAAAAATAAAATTTATTTTTTAAAAAAATTTAATTTATTTCAAACCCAAATAGGCTCATTATAAAAAAAATCTCAAAGTATATAAAAAAACTCAAATGGGTGGGCCTTAGTGGGTAGACCAAAATGAGTAGACTCTAAAACTGATCCAAATACCTAAATGGACAGTTCCTAAAATCCTAAATGCGGATCTGGATGGGTATGAGTCCACTCTACCCAGCTGACAATCCTACTGTATGATACCCGCATAATCACGTGCCTCCAACCAGTGGCAGGCATATGAAAAAAAAGCTAGATGAAGTTAAGTTAGATGTTGGTTGAGTTGAATTTATATTATAAAAATTAAAAATTGGATTGGATTTGAGGGTGGTAAACTAAAAATATATACATTGAGTGGAGCAAACTGACTCAATTTTTGTTTTCGGAAAGTCCGAATCAAATCCAGAAGAGCAAGTTAGGCTTGTCACATGTACTAATATCCTAATATTATTTAATCCTAATAGATTGGTTTTGAATTAAAAGAGTCATTTTGCAAAATAAAAAAATTATGAATGGAATTTGTCTTCAGATGATAGAAACATCATAGGATTTCTACTTCACCTAAATTTGTATATAAATTCTCATATTATTTTAAAGTAGGGCTACAAGTAAGCCGATGTACTCATGAGCGGCTCGCGAATAAGCTCGGTCAATACTCAGTCAAAGCTTGTTCGTTAATAAATGACTCGATCATGAACAATAAGTTTAAGCTCGTTTAATAAACAAGCTGAACATGAGCGGTGCTCGTCTCACTTATGTTCACGAACAAGCTCGATAATAATTTCAATCAAAAGCTCAATAACTCTATTAAAAAACTAGAGAATTCAAAATTAGTGAAGATGAATATAATAACTGGCATAAATTTCACCTAACATAAGTGAAAGAGAGATAACTTATGTCTATCATTTGAAATCATTTATGATCTTGTTAAATAAACGATTGAAACATGGACAATGAGGTATTCGACTTGTATACATTTACAAACAACTTTTTATGGGCTTGCTTAAAAACTCGATTTAAACTCATTTACAGCTAATGTAAGACTCGTTTATGAACTTCATTAGGAACTGTTTATAAATTTGTAAAAGTTATTGGTTTTAACAAGTAGCTTGTTTAAAACTCGATCAAACTCAATTAAAAACTCGTTTACCGTATATATTAAACTTTATACTAGATCATTCAAATGCTTAGGTACAGCTCGAGCTCGACTCAAACTCGATAAAATTAAACGAGCCGAGCATGAACATATATTTTAAAAGCTCGTTAATACTCAGCTCGAACTCAAACTCGTAAATTTTTAACAAATGAACATGAATAGTGCAATACTCGGCTCGACTCGTTTGCAGCCCTATTTTGAAGTTCAACTAATTATCCACAATGTATCATGCAATTTTAATACTACGACATATTCACTCAATAATTTACTACAAGTTCGACTTTCGAGTGTTTCTATGCAACCATTGACTACAATTGATTTTGTATCGTCTTGTTTCCTTATTTCGGTCTTCGTAGCTCACAGATACTTATCAAAGAGTGATTATACTATTATTTTCTAAATATGCAGCCAAGTCACGGGATAAACAAACTACTCAACATCTCTCGGTCAAATCTCGATTCCGATCTTCAATTGACTATGTATATTGACTATAACTAAATAAAATATCCAACCATCCCGATTCCGATTTTTGTGGGTTGGAATACTCTAGCCTAGAGGATAACATATTTAATCCTAAATTCAATTCTTCTAGCATACATATCATACTTTGAATCATTATGCATACAATTCCTAAGATAAGAAATGTAAGATCAATAGACAATTAATCATAAACAGTACATGCATATATGTAATTTAAAGAGGCATGAACAGTAATGGATTGAAAATACGTAATTGATTAACATAAATAAGAATTTACAATAACCTATGATCAGTAGTATCCTAGAATAAGAAAACTTCGCTCTACACATTATAGTAATACAATCACAATAATAATTAAAGTAAACTAAAGTGGTAGAGGAAAAGTCAGTCTCGTGATGCTTCAACTCTAAATGTCATAAACTCTAGTTTCCTGTGTGCGAAGATGTGAAGAATGAGCTATAAATCTTTAATTTATAGTTGATATGTCCTCTTGTAATTATTTTGGAGTAGGATTGAAGGGAACCAACTCAAATCCGCCCCTTGATGTGCGTGCCACATGTCAACACGGTCTGGATCGAGTCAGTGTAGACTCGAGCCAGATCGTACCATACTTTTGGTTATTTGCATAATTGTCTCAGAAGTTCCTTTTTAACAATTTGGCATCTCAATTTCTTAAAATAGCAGTTTGGTCCCTAAAGTTTTACATCTTGACAAATCAGACCCATGACTTATGGAAATTATGTAATAGTCCCTGAAGTTTGGTCTTTTATACTTTGCCCTTGAAGTTTGTTCTTTTTACATATTGCCCCTGTAATTGACATTTTGTTCATTTTGACATGATTTGCAGTTTTTCATTCTTTTCCTCTCTCAAATCCACTTTTCTTCATATTTAATCAACAAGCAACAAAATCAATTATAAATCACTCATAATCACTCGAAATCTTAATACTAATTAATTTCATAGCATTTGTTTGAGACTACACAAAATTAGTTGCAGAGGCCATAATTATCAGAACCAGAGCGGAGAGTGAACCGGTCAGGGCTCCGATTTCTGATTGAACCGATGACCGAACCGGTTCAATCATCGGTCCAATTAAATGTAAAATTGTGACAACGAATTATTTAGTAAATGATTAACATAAATAAACAGATAAAGCAGGTGGCGCAGTGGTGGAAGAGACTAGGTTTGAGCCTCCCCTTTGACATTTTTTTAGTCATTAATTAAATTAATTAATTTAGAGTGATTAAACGTCTATTAATATGATGAACCGGTTCACAATCAAACCGGGGCAGTTTAAGTGGTTTTTTCATTAACCAGCCGGTTTAGTCCGATTTTCTCTTTTTTATAGTGCAACCCGATAAGTGTAAGTAAACCGGACTAGAACCAGGTCCGGTTTCCCGATCGAACCGGTTGAATCGACCGATCCAGTCCGGTTTTAATAAATATGAGGCATTTGATGAACTCAAAAAATAATAGTGAAAGATATAAGAAAGAAAAATCAGAAAAATTTGAGACATCTTTGAAGCTACGGAGACGTTGACATACCAAAACCAAATGTATAAATCTAAAATCACGCATATAGCGGCAAGTAAGGGTTGAACACAAATGTAACAAACTTTAGTAAAAATTTAAAATAAAATTAAGATAAATTTAATTTTTAAACTTAATTTTAATTTTGTACTAAAATAGAGATTAAACAAAGAATCAAAGAAAGAAAACTAGCTCCTATCCATCATGATTTTCGCACTTGAGTGTCACCTTAATTATCAACCATCTAAAGCAATTTATGCGCATATCACAGAATGCTAACGACCTTAACATTTCAACACATCTCATAAGCAGTAATACATGGACATGGATCCGGTGCTGCGCAGCCCTTTGCTGCGAACATAAAACAACGTCGTTTTGTGCTATAAACGACGTCATCGCGTGTACTGTCATTCAAAACGACGTCGTTTATAGCACAAAACGACGTTATTTTATGTTCGCAGCAAAGCGCTGCGCAACACCGGATCTCTGTCCGTAATACATCAACATTGCACTAGTTGTAAGCCAGTGCCCAGTGAAGCATCTGACTACTCGTTTGAGTCTTTAAGGCTATTCAGACCAATAGTGTCTTGAGACACTCGCTAACTAGAACTGCAATAAGCCTAGGTGTACCTGTGATTCATATTATGAATCCATTGAATTGAATAGTCTGAAAACCCCCTAATAGATAAGTTTTCTACAATGATAAAATTCATGCTCATTTGCGAGAATGAAACCTAGCATAATAGCTTCCATACTAATTTATGTCGGTTAGACATGGAGTAATTTGTCACCGTGATCAAGTGACAAGGAATCCCACCCGTTATTCGTAAGGTTTCAGGTTCGAAATCCTACGCTAGTGGTTGTGTACGTGTGTATTTTATTTGTGTTTATTCTTTTTAATGTCAAAAAAAGAAATGAAGTAATTTACACATTAATAAAAAAACATATTTGAAAAACATAAACACACAGAAATTATGTCATTGAAAAATGATGGCCAACATACAAAGCTACAAATCCTAGATCATACAACTAAGGATCAATTGCAGAAACTTATTAGACAATATCTTGCCGTCACATCTTCCCCAAAAGAATTAGAATAACTCCATAGAAGACTAAGCAAAGTCTCAACATATGTCTCTCCTGCTTCCAAGATTTTTTTACAGATATTGATTAAAAGTTAAGTTCACTTCTTCAGTAATTACTGTCAACTTAAAAACTGAACTTTGTTGTGATGAACATGTACTGCTGACGTCTTCAACATCACTTAGCCATCCCTTAACGTATGAGTTAGACAAAACTCAAAACCCAAAAACTGATGCTCGTCTTGTTGTTGACTTTAAGAAAATATGTGGATAGGATCAGATTTATAGAGCTCTAAATATTTGCTTTCAATAATGCAGGCTGCTCCAATTGAATACCAACCAAAAAATCCCCATTCAAGCAAAGATACATATGGACTCAGTACTAAAGAATCTTGATTGAATTCAAGCAAAGTCCCATTAGTACAGATTTACAGGTTGCATTGATCAATTCGTGGCAGGACTTGGACCCGATGGTGGAACGGGTGCACCCTTCGGGAGCTTGGACATAACCATCCACAGACTCATGTCTTGGCCTTCCACCTTCGCATAAAAATCAAGGTCTGGCACTTGTCGTGCTTGCGACATTACTGTGATAAGAATGGCCACCAATGTTAGAACCATCACTAGAAATGGCCAATTCATTTTTCCTCCAACAGCAAGAAGGTAGTGTGTGTTGGTGGGTTAAGTTAGATGAAATGAGTTTGAATTCACCTGCTAGTTTGGTCATGTAGTTTATATATACAGCAGTAGTATCACCCATATATAAAAAAAATTGATCACCAGAATGCATTAATTAAATTTTCATTATTGAAGACATTTTCGAGTTCTGTAGGCTTAGTTTATTCGAATGTCAAATGTGATGCAGATGTTTACAGACATTACAGAAATGTTAAGTTTCAGTTTGGCTGGCCGGCATACAGCCAGCCATTGAGATTTGTGTAGAGCTTACAGAAGACAGCGCTGAAGGAAGTCCAATAAATTTTTGTATGAGCGATTTCGAAGAGGTCTGTGAAGCCGAATTGGAATATTATGGTTGACCTCAGCCGCCTTTTGATCCTTCCACACGTTAATGCCATTCCTTCCTTGTGCTGTTCAGCTGTAATATGCAGGACCCAACAAAAATACAGACTACACAAAAAAGGAGCATGAAACTGCGTAGTCTGACAATTATACACCTTGAGATTGTTCAAATCAGAAAGAATTTGGTAGTAACTAAAAGCACAAGAATTTCCACCATTAATCACCAAATAAAAAAGAAGATAGAAACGATTGGCAGCGAAGCAGACAGAAAGAAAGAAGGTCGTCACCTGGATACTTACATTCAATTATAATACTGAAAAACCTTTAGTTTCACTATTGGCTGCCAGAGTGATCGTAGCTCACCTTATGAAAGGTACAAAATAAAAATATGTATTATTATCAATTTAAAAATTACGGTTATAATTATAAATTTTAAAATTTGTATTTTTTTCAATTTTAGAACTTTTATGTAATTTTAAATTTAATTTCATATTATCTGGCCCACAGTGGGTCTATATGGGCGACCGCCCAGAGCACTCACGCAGCCAGGGGCCAAATTGTGAATCAAATCCTGAAAAACAATTGTCGAAGCCTAGATCTCAGCATCTTTTTGAGATTAAAATTCTGAAAAAAAAAATGAGTAAACGCATGTACCAAAATTCAAATCATGAAATATAGCGGCAGGGGCTCAAATTTCAGCAACTATCAGATAAAAAAAAGCAAGTAAACACTTGTAGCAAAACCAAACATTTGTGCATGTTTGGTAATGTGTATTAAAAGACGTATAATAATAATTATGTTTGAGAAGTTATTTGATAGGAAATTAAGAATCAATATTATTAATACGCAATACTGAAAAATGAATGAAAATATGCAAAGAGAGGTGCATTATTAATATAGGTAAGTTAAATAATATCTGCATTATTAATATTGAGATATAATGCATCCTAGCAAGTATGCATTAGGTATCAAATGCACACAATATAGAACACACCTGTGTGGCAAAAATGGGCATCAAATGGCAACACAAGTCTAGTAACACAATACATTTTTTTTCGTTGCATCGGTGTGTTGTACTAAGGCGTCCAAGATAATGTAAATTCGATTCATTGCAAAATTTGTATATCTATTAATTATTTTTCTATAGTAAAGAAGCTCTTCTAATGACTTGTCCATGTTCACTGAAATCCTAGATGGGTTGACGTCATAAAATTACGTTGTTTTAAACAAAGACAACCATCGATATGATGATTTGCGCATACAAACCGTTAAGCGTTTAAGGGAACCATAAAATTTAAAATTAATGAAAATTCAAAATTTTGGAGAGAAATGAAAGAAAATGAAAGGACATTTTAAGGGTTAATTGGTTTTTATCAGTATGGATGGACCGAGGGCATCCATCTAGATGGATACTCTCTTGAAACGACGTCGTTTTACTTTATTTTATTAAAATATTCCATTATTTTTTAAATCTGATGAACATAGCAGCTAGTTTGATAAATATATTATTAAATTTGATAAATATAATAAAAAATAGGGTAAAACCCTAAAAGGGGTCTCGAACTATCCTCACCTCCCCACTTACGGTCCGAACTATCAGAATTGACAAATAGGGGGCAAAAATACAGACTTCCGTTAAACATAGTAACCCTGTTAATTCCCCATCTACTCCCGTTAACATCTGTTAACCCTCATCCTTCTCATTCCGTCTCAATTGTCAGACAGAGATCGTGTCCCATTCCGGCGCTTCCATTCCGGCATCGATAGTTGGTCCCTCGTCCTTCAACCATTCCACGATTGCATCTAGGGCATAACAGGTGACAATCTCATCCGCTCCTCCTTCAACCATACCACACCTGCATTTAGGATTTTTTCTTCACTCGTCTTCTTCACTTAGATTCTAATTCCGGGGTGTTAGATAATGGAGGATAAGATGTTGAATGTTAAGGTCTGGCATGGGGGATGCTTTACACAAGGCGACTGTGAACAGTACGTTGGGGGCAGGTCAGAGATCCTGAAAGGGATACATACGGATTCCCTTACTTTGTTTGATTTTGAGGATTTGGCTGCTGAATACGGGTACAAGAATGGGGTTAGGAGGTATTGGAAATTTCCTAAAACACATTTGTCATTCAGGCATTTGGTAGAGTCTGACAAAGATTTGGTAGATATGATGCTCGCTTTCAATGATGGGGAAACTGCAGAGGTTTATTTTGAAGAGAAGGATACAGGTGGTGATGATCATCAACTCGTGTGCGTTGAAGATGATGCAGAGCCTCTACAAGCGGTTGCTGAAGAACCTGAAAAAGCTTCAGAAAGAGTGGATAAGACGTACACAGAAGTTGCTAATCAACAAAATGATGATCCTATGCTGGAATATGTAATTCAAGAGTCTGTTGAAAAAGAATCGGAGGAAAATCCAGTTAAAGATGTAGTGGAAGACTTTGCTGCCCCAAGTCAGCGTACTCGTAGTAAAAAAAAATTTAGGAAAGAGAGCTCTGCAAATCCTGATGAAGAATCTGATGATAGTGCCGAGCTAACTGATTTTTCAGATCCAGAGATGGAGTTGGATAGATTTGATCTATTCTGCGATGATGAAGCTGAAGCGGATGCATCTAGAGTTCGTGAACATGTGCAACAAGCGCTTAATGAGATTAATGTAAATACGCATGATGCTCATATGTTTGACGATGAGGATGAGGACTACGTGCCCTCTGATGATCTATTGACTGCCAGTGACAACACTGATTCGGATGATGTGTCGGAAGTACGCATGAGGTATCCTGTTTTCAATGAGAAGACAGGATTTGGTAAGAACATTAAGATTTCTGTTGGAATGCAATTTAGAAACAAGGATGTTTTTCGTCGGGCTTTGAGAGAGCATGCGATCTGGGGTGGCTTTGACTTCGATTATATAAATAACAAGAGGAAAAGAATATCAGCTCAGTGTAGGGCGGCTGAATGTCCTTGGAGGATTCGAGCATCTCTTCTGACGGATAGGAATGGACCTGGGTATTATCAAGTGAAATCACTTGTTCGACACGAAAATTGTGGGAGGGAGTTTCGTAATTCAAGAATTACTGCAAGGTTCTTAGCTGAGAGGTTCTTAGAGACTTTTCGAGATAATCCTAAATGGTTCGTGGATGTTTTTTGTAAGCATGTTAAGAGAGAGTTAGAGGTCGAGGTGTCATATCGTAAATGTTATAATGCAAAGAAGCATGCCATGAAATTACTTGATGGTGCTAGAGGTGAGCAATATAAGCTGTTACGAGATTATGGAGCTGCTTTGAAAAATTGAAACAGTGGCACAAGTTATTTCCTGAAAATAGAAGACAGCCGCTTCGAAAGGGTGCATGTATGTTTGTCTGCTTGTAGCGCGGGGTTTATTTCTGGTTGTCGGCCAATTATAAGCCTGGATGCATGTCATTTAAAAGGTAAATATAAAGGGCAAATACATAGTGCAGTGGGACGAGATGGAAATGAAAATATGTTTCCTATTGCTTACGATATTTGTGAGTCAGAATCAAAAAGTACTTGGGTATGGTTTTTAAGATATCTTCTGAAGCACATTGGTGCTCCTAGGGAGGGAAATTGGTGTTTCATATCAGATCAACAAAAGGTATTTTTTTTCAATGTTGTGCTGCTGCCATTTTAGGTGTTGTTATCCGTTGTGACATGATTTCCATTTTTTTATTGCGGCCATAGAATCGTTGTTGTATTTGTTTTACTGTTATCCATTGTTACTTGCTGCTGTCACTTGATTTCTGGGTTTACAAGAAGCCTTAAAAGAATTGGCTCCAAATGCAAACCACAGATTTTGCGTTCGTCATTTGTACGCTAATTTATGTAAAACCTACAAGGGAACAGAACTTAAGGATGCGATGTGGGCTTGCGCACGAGCTGCAACCGAACCACAGTTTCTCACTGCCATGGATAATGTGAAGACATTGGATGCAAATGCATACACATATTTGAGCAGACTTCCTCGGAGCTCATGGTCTAGACATGCCTTCAACACTTTTGTGAAGAGCGATGCCCTGTGTAATAACATCTCTGAGTGTTTCAACGCGTTCATTAAGGATGCTCGAGACAAGCCGGTGATTACTTGTCTAGAGACAATAAGACAATTGTTAATGAAGAGGTTCTACCATAAGCGGACTGGGATGGAGAATCTGAACTCCTCATTATGTCCAAGGATTTGGAAAAAATTGGAAGAAAACCAGCGTGAGGCCAAGCACTGCACAGTAAATTACAGTGGTGGGCCAGCTGTGGAAGTGATACATACACGTTCTGGAAGTTTCAGGGTAGATATCAATGTTAGAATATGCAGTTGTGGGTTATGGGACCTTACAGGCATCCCTTGCACACATGGTTGTGCAGCTATCTTACATGCCAGGAGAAGGCCTAGAGATTTCGTGCATCACTGGTACAAAAAAGATCTTTTTATGAATGCGTATGAGAAGTTTGTGGAGCCTTTGCCAGGACCAACTGAATGGCCAAGGGAGGAAGGTGAGGACATTCTGCCCCCTTTATCCAAAAGGCAACCAGGAAGGCCGCGAAACAAACGAATAAGACCAATTACTGAGGCACTTGATGCGACTAGAAAACGCAAGGTTGGTGAAATGAAGAAGTGCGGAAAATGTGACGAGTTAGGCCACAACAGGAGAAAGTGCCCCAACGGAGCACAAGAGGACTCAAAGAGGAGTGCGCAAAGTCTTAAAGATGCAGATAGAGCGGCTAGAAACCGGCAGAGAAAAAAGGAAGGTCGCCACATAGCTCAAGAACTCATTTTTGACGCAGAACAACGAACTATGAAGAAAGCGAAAGTGAGAAGGAAAACCACAGTCTCAACGCAACCAGAGCTGAATGAGCGCCAGGTTCCTTTGTTTGTGGCTGTTTTTTTTTCTGTTCCAGCCAATTATACTTATGCCTGCTGCTGTCCACTTTTTAGCTGTTTCTGGCTGCCTAGGATTTTTATTCTGCCTGGTTCCGTCCAATTTTTTGTCCTTGCTACTGCTGCTGTCCATTTTTTGTTATGGCTGATGTTGTCCAATTTTTATTTTATGGTCTGCTATCCTTTGTTCTTCCACTTGTTGCTGTCCATTTTTTGTGCTATCATTACTCAATCCATGAATAACTTGTTGTTTTATTGCTGCTACATTATCTAAGGCTAATTTTTTTTTTATTTTCTGCAGGGAACGACTTCGCGGACAGCGGACTACGTGATCCATGAAGCCCGAGCACCTAGGGGACCAATGCAAATACATTCCCATAGTGGACATGCCCAGTTTACACAAGGTTCTACAAATCTCGCTCCCAGACAGCCTGCAGTTTGTTTCCCAAGAGGACCAAGTTTTTTTTGGCTATTGTGCTGATTATAACATGAGAAGTTGTATGCAAAGGGACTACAGAACTTCTCATTTTAGGTGTATTTTGAAAGTGTGACTACAAGTCGTAATCACTACAAGTTGTATTTTCTTGCTCGAAAACATTGCACTTTGAATCACGCAAACAAAATTCTTGTACTCTTGCGGATTCAATCAAGCAAGACACTTGTTTCACACATTGTTGCTCAAAATTGAAGTCAAATGCTGTCAAAATATTGTTCGCAAACAAAATAAACTCGCTTCGAATATACAATAAAGGTAATAATACACAAGTTGTCCTTCAATTTTACACAATATACTTGTTTCCATACCAGCTTGGACTCATTCCTAAGCTGCAGACAGAACAATATTCTAGGCGATATTCCAAGTGCTTTGGGATATTAAAGAATCTGCAGGAACTTTCATTTGGAACTAATAACATTGACAGTTGGAGCATTGCTGATTTGAACTTCAAACATCCATTTACCTGTCTCAGCAATTTGTGATACTTGGGTTTGATGCGAAATAAGTTTGGGGGAGTGATTTATAATTCAGTTGGGAACCGCTCCATTATCCTCCATTATCGAACACCCCGGAATTAGAATCAAGTGAAGAAGACGAGTGAAGAAAAAATCCTAAATGCAGGTGTGGTATGGTTGAAGGAGGAGCGGATGAGATTGTCACCTGTTATGCCCTATATGCAGCCTTGGAATGGTTGAAGGACGAGGGACCAACTATCGATGCCGGAATGGAAGCGCCGGAATGGGACACAATCTCTGTCCGACAATTGAGACGGAATGAGAAGGACGAGGGTTAACAGATGTCAACGGGAGTGGATGGTGAATTAACAGGGTTACTATGTTTAACGGAAGTCTGTATTTTTTCCCCCTATTTGTCAATTCTGATAGTTCGGACCGTAAGCGGAGAGGTGAGGATAGTTCGGGACCCCTTTTAGGGTTTTTCCCAAAAAAATATAATAGTTCATCTAATGAATATAATAATTCATATGATGATCATAAAAGTTAATGAACTTAATAATTTATTTTATGTAATAGCAGCATAAAAATATATATTTTTAATGAAAACGAGGGTTTTCGAGCTAGACGGTGCTGTCGGTGCACCACCCAAGAATTTGCGAGTTTTTACCCACTGACTGGCTCTATGCGGTTCGACGCTGGGCGGTTGTAATCAAAACATTCTTCACCCGCTGTCCGCCGATTAAAATGGCGACAGGCGCCGTCGTGGAACTCCGGAGAAACTCCAGCAACTGGAAGCCACTTGTGGAGGAGATGGTAAGAATTGAGAAGAAGATTTTCCCCAAGCACGAATCTCTTTCCAGATCGTTTGATGTAGAATTGAAGAAGAACAACTGTGGATTACTCTACTACGACATCGACGGCATTATAGCTGGATACGTCATGTATTCCTGGCCTTCTTCGGTTTCGGCTTCCATAACCAAGCTTGCAGGTTCACCCTAACTTGTATTTTTATTTTTGTCACTCTGCATATTAGGTGTTGAATTATGTTTAGGGTTTCATTGAACATTGAATATCAGATTGAAGCAATAAAACTATGGAAGCTTCAATATTTTTAATATATTATTGCTCTATTTTTAGTTTGAGAAGTTGAGCTCAATGAATTCAAATTGGGTGACTGTGCAGACAAGAATGAAAGCAGTCCAAATGATTGCCTGGAATTTTTCATAGTGGTTATTACTCAAACTGCATAGCATGTGTTGTTGATGTCAAATTTTGATTTGATGCTTCTAAATTATCCTGTGATTTATGAAAACAAGTGAAAGAGCAATATAGACGTCAAGGAGTTGGGGAGGCACTATTAAAGGCTGCAATACAGAAATGCCAGACTCGAAATGTGCAATGCATATCGCTTCATGTGGATCCATTGAGGGCGCCTGCCGTAATTCTTTACAAGAAGTATGGTTTCGAAGTGGATGACCTCATAAAAGGTTATTACTCCCCTGATCGAGATGCATATAGGATGTTCTTGCAAATGAACGCTGGTTAGTTCATCTGATTGTTCTTCGCAGATGATTCTGCTGCCCCTGAGTTCAGGTTAGTGGACATGATGGTTCTAGAGAGTTAAATTCTTTCAGGAAGTCAGCAGTGTGCCTGTCGTATGACACTCATTGGAGAATATTTTATGAATTTATGTAGAAAACAAACTTATAGAGTTATTTTCATATGGATTTAGGACTTGTTGTAATCTGTGTGCATTTCATTAACACTAGATTCTTTTTTTTCATGCTGTTTGAAATATGATCCTCTTCCTTAATTAGTTATTTGGAGCTGTGGGTCATTTTAAATACACTCTTAATATAAATGCTTTAATGAAACTTGGAATGTTGCGGAAAAGACAAGGAACTACATATTCTTAGCTTTATAAGTTTCTAACTTATTTGAAAATCTCCATTACTGAGGAGATAAGTTCTTGGGCGTTATAAAATTTCTAAGCTGTTCGTAACTATATCACAGTTCCTGAATGGGATCTTATTCGGAGTGTTTTGGTTGTGAACGAGCATATTTAACTCTTATATCCATAGAGTTAGAGTCATGGATTAATGATTGTAAATGTATAGGTGCATTTGTCATCATCACATGGAAAAGGTCAGGGGTCAGCAAAGCAGTAAAGTTCTCCATGATTAGAATTCAGGAATATGAACCAGCAGTATAACACCATGTAGCCGGAAGTTTGGTCACTTATCAAAATATCCACACATTAATGTAAAATGTCAGATGTGTTCGTAGTATTTTAAGCTATTCATGAGTATATCCAGTTCCTTAAACAGCATAGGCAAGTAGCAAATGTGCGGATTGAACTCTTATGCATATAAAAATTACTTGGCACCATGTTCGTGATTTCAAATGTGCTTTTGGATTTGTCTAACCAAATGGCAAAAACAGTGAGGAGATTAAAAGTTGATAGATGAGAAGTGAAGTTTTTAGAGACAGAGACTTGGAATATGAACCAGAAAAATGAAGGTCATGCTGGTGTGAGTTTTTGAAACTATTATTTGCTTTATGTTATACTGTAAAACATATGGAATGATACATAAACCACTCCTAAAAACTATCTAGTCACATATTCCTAGTGTTTGAAAGCCAATTGTCTACTTTGCCTGGTAGGAGGAATATGGTTGATTATTTTTGTTTCTGTTGGACTAATCATATTGGAGATGTATGTGCTGATTTCATTAATCATTTGCTAGATAAAAGGATTATCTTCTTGCCATGTGAGTGCTTGCAAAGTGTTTTTTCTTAAATCTGGAGGATTCGGTACCTGAATAAAACACAATCTTGGTGCCATTGTCTGGCCTACACATGCTTAATATAGTTCATCACAATCAACAGCAGCCGACACCAGATCCTGCTGAGTGTAACCCCATCAACAGGTACTTCCTCACCTCTCTAACCGTACTCATCCGTTAAGTTTGTTGTTACTCATACTTATAAAAAAAACATAGTGAAGCCACTTTTAGATTTATCATATACTCCATAAGTGAAACTGCTCATTGAACCATGGAGCGTCACTGAGGCCATTTTATAATGTGTAGGGTCTCTAAGCTTCTTCTTTTTAATGCCACTACAGGTCTGTCTGCTTCAATTTTTTAAACATGGTGCTCCTATTCATGCTCTAATATATGACCAAAAGATAACTAACAGATGAAGCTTTACATTTTCTTCCACTAGAAAATTAGGTCGGTCTTCATTCATCAAACAAGACCGTGCTTAAATCCCGGAAACTTGTAAACATTTTCATACTCATGTGACCCAGAATGAGTTTCTAAAGGGCGTCGGAACAGTTTGATAGGAAACGCAAACACGCCGGGTTCGATTGCAGGTTGAAATATGGAATTTCAACAAACAGGTATTAAAGCTGTTCGTGTAATTTCAATGAGCAGTTAAATGGCCAAACTTTTGATTTCAAAAAGCAAAAGACCCTCACTCCTTTGGTGGAAACTAAAGACATTCGTTCCACTTTCAACTTTTTTGTCTGCATCTCTTTCACATGCTCCAACCAACAACACACACACGAGATAAAGTCATTTTCTATAAATTTGGTTAACAAGTCAATCTATTTAATGATCGAAATCTGATCACTGACAAGAGTTTGATTAAGTTGAATTATTAGAAGAAACAAACAATGACGAGCACTAAAATTTTATTTTTTTCGTTTTACTAAACCAAATTAGTACGCATATAAATACAATCTATGTTTTTGTCTGCCGCCACCGAATGAAAACAGAACAGACTCCAACGGTTCAAATTCCATACCCCGCCACGTCCCCCGCTGCAAATTTCATCGCTCAACGGTTCGCTTTCAAAGCCAAACCGTCCGATCCTGCGAAATTAACGCCTCAACCGCCGCTGGGTCCACCCTTCTTTTTTAGTTTCTCTGCTACAGTGGCATTTTCGTGAATATACCAAAACCCGAGTGGCACATCAGCCATCAAAAGTTAAAGCCCTGCACCTTTTTTTATTTGGTTTTCCTCCCTAAATATAAACCCACTGAAACAGAGCAGGAAGGAAAGAAAATAGCTTCAGAGAAGTGTCGGTAGAGCTGCTCCCGTCGCATTTTCCCAACTGCCGGAAGTCGTTGTCTGTAAATTTAAAGGAACAATGCAGGTCCCTAGAAGTAGCTCAATCTGGGCGTGCATGATGGTTTTGTTGTCGGTGGTTGAGCTTGTTGTTCCTGCGGCTCTGCTTCACCTTCCCAACTCTAGCTGGCAGCCCGCCACAGCCACCTGGTACGGCGCTCCGGAAGGCGATGGCAGCGACGGTAAGTGATGCCATCCTCATTATTAGATTTTCTGCATTTTCAGAGTAGAACTACGTTTCTGTGCTCTGTTTTCTGAAGTGGGTTTTGTTTTAGTCCAGGCGGCGCATGCGGGTACGGGTCGTTGGTGGATGTGAAGCCGTTCCGGGCGCGGGTCGGAGCAGTGAGTCCGGTTCTGTTCCAGGGCGGGATAGGGTGCGGCGCATGCTACAAAGTCAAGTGCTTAGACAAGCGCGTCTGCTCCAGACGTGCTGTGACTGTCATCGTCACCGACGAGTGCCCCGGCGGGTACTGCTCAGGAGGCCGGACCCACTTCGACCTGAGCGGCGCAGCCTTCGGCCGCATGGCTGTCGCCGGACTCGGGTCCAATTTGAGAGACCGGGGCGTGCTGCCAGTCATTTTTCGCAGGTGAAGAAGAATGATTGATCACATTGAACATTCTGCCGACGCGAGCGTCGTTTTGTCAACTCAGTTATTGATGATTGTACTCGTGGCAGGACGGCGTGTAAATACCCAGGAAAGAACATAGCTTTCCATGTGAATGAAGGCTCCACCAACTACTGGCTGTCGCTGCTGGTTGAGTTTGAGGACGGTGACGGAGAAGTTGGTGAAATGCACATCAAACAAGTAAGAATTCGAGAGTACCCACCCAGTCGCTGCTCAAATTCATCTATCTGTTTTGATCTTTGCGTGTGCGTTTAATCTCCAGGCGGGGTCGAACCAGTGGGTGCCGATGCAGCATGTGTGGGGAGCGAGCTGGTGCATCAATGGCGGACCACTACAAGGACCATTTTCAGTGAAATTGACAACACGGTCGACTGGCAGAACTTTGTCTGCTCGAGATGTGATTCCGTCCAACTGGTCTCCCCAGGCTACCTACACCTCTCGTTTGAACTTCTACTGATCCAAAGAAAATCGGACATAGCTCCAAAAATTGCCATCAAGCTGCTACCTACTCTGCGTGACATGTGGAGCTTTAAAGTATCAGGACTATGCACGCGAACATTGGCGTCAATTGATTCGCTTAGCTCTCAGTATTTTGCATGTGATGGTGTGTTTTACTTAGTGGCCGTTAATGCCTTTCTAGTGATGTGTGTGTAGTGTTTGCATGTAATCTGGTTGGTGTGTTTTTAGTTTGTAGCCCTTTCCAAAAAGGTGGAGAGAGTGCTGTATCTTCTGCGCAACTGCTTTTCTTGTGTGACTCAATAATTGAATGAAGTGAGTGTTTATTTCTATTTCTACCATGAGAGCTCTCACTTCACAAGTGTGAATGATGGATATGTGGGCATCGACTGGACCTCTTCTTTCAATGAGATCTGGCTTTTTGGCTTCGTGAACAGAGTCGAGGGCTCCACATATCTTAAGCTGTCTGCCTTAACTGTATCTTTGATATCAAGACAAGGGATCATGTTTATAGAAAGAGCTTCCAAGTACAGTATACCACTTTAAATGCAAGACAATTCATGTTACTGAACTTGATTATCTGAGTTGATTCTGAAATGAGAAACATTAAACGATGCATGGAAGTCTTATATTAGTGTGTTTCACATAAAAGTGGAAAACTGCATGAGAATAGTAAATCAGGGAGACATGAGCTGTGAACAGACACAAGAATGGCGTGTGGGATGAAAAGTTGGGATCTCCGCGAGCAAAGGTAAAAATGCTGGGAAGCAATAGTATGTGTTCTTATTCAAGGTTTGATTCGGAATTGATTTTAGAAGAGAAATGAGTGTCAAAAACAATAGGCAATGAGAGCATTTTTTTTAAAATATATCTATTTTGTTGATAGTGGTTCAAAGAATCCAGAGCTCAGCGAGCTTACAAGAAGGTGACATGAGATGTAGAAGCGTGGCTCGAGAGCCTACATGAGTCGGGAACATATGTGGCACGAGGCCTAAGATCATTGCTCGAGGAGCCTACAATGGTCTGAGTAAAGGTGTGGTGCGTGGTTGAAAGGCATGGCTCGAGGAGCTTACCAGGGTCTTGGGCGACTAGGCGTGGCACAAGGCCATGGGCGGGATGCTTGGAGCTGTTACAGGGGGCCTGTCGAGTTCTAGTGCCGCAAGCACTATGCAGGGAGCCCAACAGGGAGCGGGGAGCTGGAGGCGCTGAGGCTTGAGCCTGCACTAATACAAATTTACATTTTTAATCACGTTTCGTAAGATAAACGTGATTAAAAATACATATTTACAAAACAATATCGTTTTTCTTATGTTATTGATCATGTTTCGAGGTTGAATCCTGATTAATACTGTCTAACAATAAAACAAAATCGTCTCACTGTTTTTCAATCACGTTTTTTAGATTGAAGTGTGATAAAAAATTAAACGTGAATACAGATGTGTGTTATATAGAATCAAATCTGTACTAGTGGTGGGGAGCGGGGCATTGAGCCTGAGCCCTGGCAAGAGACGCGCTGCGATGCGGAGTGCTTGCCAGGCGATAAGAGCGTTGTGATGCAGGATGCGGCTGGGCGAGAGGTCTAGATACTAGGCGAGCGGCGTGTTTGACGAGCTTCGCGACTGCTGGGCTGGGCGAGCTGTGCAGCCTGCTAGTTGAACAGACTTGGGTCTAGGGAGCGGGGCATTGAGCCTGAGCCCTGGCAAGAGACGCGCTGTGATGCGGAGCGCTGGCCAGGTGAAAGGAGCGTTGTGACGTAGGTTGTAGCTGGACAAGAGGTCTAGTTACTAGACAAGTGGCATGCTTGGCAAGCTTGGTGGCTGTAAGCTGGGCAAGCTATGCGGGTTGGTCTGCGAGCTGTGCGGGCTGCTGGGCGAGCGGATGCAGCTGCTAGCGAACGGGCAACCTAATGGACGAGTTGAAGGCAGAGTGGGCAGCTGCAGGGCGGCTTCAACTGTAGATCTGACTGCCGTGGAAGCTTCGAGATTGACCAAATTACAATGAGAGCATTGTAAATAACTCAGACCACAGGGTCAAGCCCCTATTGATATATACTCCCCTTATTCATTTGTAAATAATCTTAAAAACATGCATCTTTTTTATTTAAAGAAAAACAGCAACACATCTTCAATAAGAAACAAATTGTTTCGTTTATATTCTCTTTATCCATTTTATTCTGCAATTTGTATCAGAACTAGAACTAGTGAGAGTCATATAACGACTCCACTAAATTAATAGCAATGATGGATGTTGTTTCGATGAATTCAATATTGAAGTTAAATGACAACAATTAAAATAATTTTAATTTTTGTATGATGTACTACTTGCAAGGACAAGAGCTATGCGAGATAGTTGGAGGTAGCAAAATGTCAAAGTCACCAATAGAGAATGCCGACAAACGTAAAAAGTGACAAATAAAAGCTGATAAAGCAACCAACACATACAATTTTATCTCATGCTATGGGATTTGAGATGAAATGACTTTATTAATAATATTTGAATAAACAAATATTAAATTACTGTATATGTCATGCTATGGGATGGAGACTCAATCATCGATTAGCATGCGGATCGAATCACTAGCCATAGACAACAAAGATTGCTTGCATTTGGTAGGCCAGGCAGGGCCTTTATAATTATGCTTTGACACAAATTGCTGATCGGTGTTTGTTCTGGGTGAAGCATGCTTCCGTCTACACTTGCTAATCTGTAGATTAATTCATTCATGGGCAACCTACTTACAGGGATTATCTTAAACAAGGAGAATGAAACACGGCAATGCCATCTAGAGGAGCACAAAGATATGGTTGAAAAATGAAATAAGAAATAGATGAAAGACACTTCCTCTTCATTCATGGCAGCCCACATTATCACAGTAGCCTTTGCGGCCATTTTAACAGTACCGGATGGTCAAAGGAGTTGGCTCCGAATGTGCTGACCAAGAAATTTCTAAGAATGCAATGGCCTAAATATGACTGACAGTTTCAGCAGGAAAAGGCTTTCAAGGATTCTTGTCGAGCAGGTAAGCCGTTTTGAGAGCAAGGAACGTCGATTCTAGTTCCTTATAGTCAGGCAGCTTTGGGTGAACGTGGTTCCCATCCCTCAGTGGCTGAACCGGAAGTGAACTATGTCTCACAAAACGGTTGTGCTGTTCATTGCCATGGCGTTTACTAGGCATCGAGATGGACCTCCAACTTGCACTATCACTGCAAGTGTAAAAATCACTGTCTATAATCTCACTTCCAATTCCCTTGCTCAGCTCCTGAGAAGATTGGCTGCTGCTGGGGATTGGTAACATCATTCTTTGGTTTGAGCACTTACTAGTCTCAGCTTTCGCAGCCCTAGTAGAAGGACAGCAACATGGATTTGACCTGCCGCAGGAACAGTTAGGATTGCAGCTTGAACCGCTGCACTTAATGGCACGGATGCTGGCTCTCTCGGTTTTAGATGCTTCTTGAGGATGCTCCAAGTTGTTTCTTAGTTGTTTTCTCCTCTGATGTGGATCGCATGCACCATTCGAGCAGGTCCCAGATGATTTATTCCCATAGTAGCTTATGTTCTTGAAGCTCAAATATTCCCTAGATAACGATCTTTTCCTCGATCCTCTGCCAGATGCCCTACTACCAGTCCTTTTAGAACTTTCATCAGCTTCAAGGTCTTTCATTGGTAGTGGCAGAGATTTGAATACGAAAACCCTTTGGTCTAGAAGGTTTATATCCTTTGACTCAGGGGACCGGAACTCTTGTATGTCATCCAGGTAAACAACATTTTCTTCAAGGCATTGAACCAACTCATCTGAGGTGTGTGACGATGATGCTAGAATTAAGAATGTTGATCTGTCAGGAGAATCGATTGGTACAAACTTCTCTTGTTTTCCTGGTGCTTTGATTGGGGAACAACAATGTGGGTCAGCTGGGGAGTTGATGATACTTGCTGGCAAGGTGATGCGCAAAACTTCGTTCTCTTCAACTCTGGCGCTTGAATGTTGTTCAGCCATTTTTCCATCTCTGCTGTCTTCTTTTGCCTTGTGGATCAAAACACAGTGTCCCGGTTTACTCGAATCCATGAACATGTCAAACCATTGATTTCTTTTGCAAGAGCATACTAATACCTGTTGCTGATGCCATTCGGAGTTGTATTTGAGAGCCAGCGGCGACTCAGACTGGCCATGGAAGCAGCAGTCCCTGGATATCTCATTCATCAGTCTGATCTTAACATCTTCTGCAACTGATTTTATGGACAGACTGCTTCGTATCTGCTTATTCATACCATAACCATGATAATGAAAATCATACAAAAGCAGAATCACAATAACTTTTTCTTTTTTTATTTCTGGGAGAGATGATCAAAACCTGAGAGTTGACAAGATTGGAGGGAAGCAACTCAAGAGCTGACATAACTAATTTCTGACCGTAGCGTTCCCCAAAGAGCTTCCTAATCTTTCTAAGCTCAGGTATGTCACCGCACCTTGCTGAAGCGAATATGAGACTGGAAATTGCTTCACTGATATCATTAGGGCAGTCCCTGAGAAGAGGAAAAGATAGCGAAAGCCAGATTATAGAACTGATCATGCGGCAGAAAGCAATTCAAGATGACAGGTAGGTTGACATACTTGTGCCTACGGATATACGACAGATTGATGATTATAAAGTCACAGAAATGCTCCAGCAGCTCATACACTTCGATGATCCTTTCATCCTTGTATATCTGCTCAACCTGATGGGAATAAATAGAGAAATCCAGCAACCAGGGAATCAAGAAACTGAGCATTTGAAGAAAGACCAGAGTCAGACTCATACCCTGCTGAAGGCAATTTGTCCATGGCCGAGTTTGATCAGCTCAGCAACATCTTGCCTCAGCTGCCTCACAATTGAGCATCTCTTGTTTTTGAGCATCGCCAGACGGCATTGGACCTGTCTGATCAGTCTCTTGCTGCAACCACAGCACAGCAGAGTGTTCATCCCTTTCGGTAATTTAACAAACAATATTAACAACAAAATCCTAAACCCATAAAAAGTGAGGTTGGTAGTCACCATTTAGACGCCTTTCGCCATCCAAACAAGAAGTCAAGCATCTCTACTAGAGCTGATGAGCCTGGCCGCACCGCAAAAAGATATAGAAAGTTTATGAGCGTGGTCACGATGATGGCTTTAGCATAAGAAGGGCAAGCTCAAAGACGACGTGTTTGCGGTTACGAAGTGGTCAAACAGCTGCCAAGACATGCATGGTGGAGTAGTGGCAGCGAGTGCATGATTTCGAAATGGGTATCTGATCTGACTTATGGTTGACTGGGTTTTGGAACAAGAAGATGGAGGGAGACTTGAAGAGAAGAAAACGGAGACTGTTAAACGTAGGCTTCGGAAATTCACTTCTTCCCCCCACTAAAACATGTTCGCCGGGAGCTGCATAGTTAGCTACTTTTAAGGAGAATATTAAGGTTAATGGATTAGTAGATTATTTTCAATGACCATAGTTATCTTCTGAGTAATCTTAAAGGGGTTTTGAAAGCATCTGATTCTTTCTTTAATACATCAACTGATAAGAGCTTTATGATTGAGATTGCTGCTGGAAATGTGCAGAGAGTCTTTTGGTCGATGTTTTATGAGATGGGTGTGATGAAAGTGAAATGCTTGTCTTCCTTCCTTGTGAAGCTGCTAGTAATTTTAGGGATAAAAAACAGGCTTTTGAGATGGACTATGAAGACACCCACAAGGTTGAAAACAAAAAAAAGTATGTTAAGATTCTTCAGTGAAGATTGAAACTCTTGTTAATTCCAGTTCGTCTACTTTTATAGGGACGTGTGGAGGATGCTTAAAACACAAGCACTGACAATCTCTCTCAATGTAGGTGGCAGCTTGACGCGAATTGTAGAAGATGTTTAGGACCAAAGCAACCAAAGACATCCAATGGGTCTCCATAGTAGAAGTCTTTATTAGCAAAAATGGAAGTTGTGGGTGTACAGATATGAAAATGGCAACAAAGATGACCTAGTGTGCGACCCCTTACTCCACTCCAGAGGTTTTGCTTAGGATCAACTACTAGCAATGGGCCTTGCTTTGTTTGGCAGGCGATGGAGACGAAGCGCAAATACTTGCTTGACATTTCCATCTCTTCAATGCACCGATTTTGGTGAACGATACAACCGCATCCTTCACCTTACACAAGACCTTTTTCACTGTCTTCGCGGCCTGGGACTTGTCAGCAGACTCCAAATTATACGTTTTGAGAAACAGTTGCCTCTTTCGGGCACGGTCCATTCTGTAGCTCAATGAGCTCATCATCATACTCACCCCGCTACTCCCGTTTTTGCTCCGGCTGGTGCTGATCACCTTCTTTCTGACCGAAAATGTTCTACTCTGAGCAAAGGAATCTTGATGATCCTCTGACGATGTCGTGGCTGCGTGATCCCTCGGTTCGCGGTCATTGAGGAACAATCGAGCAAGAGATTGAGAACTGGTTCCCAGCAAGGTATTCATGACTTCATAAAAAAAAGGGAACCAAGAGGTTCTTGATAAGTTACTTGTTGTGGGAATGATGATTCTGCATTAGGGGATTTGTATATAGAGAGATTCAGAGAGCAGGTGGAATTGTTGACGTTGACCACCGTTGTGGCTTAGGAAGGGACCTTATTCATTCTTGGCGGCTATGAACCCAACTACCAAGTAGTTTCCTATTTGATAAAACTCTGGTGGAGCTCATTTGTAGGTTGTCTTCTAACTTGTCTTTTTTTTTTTAGGGATAAAATTTAAAAAAGATCTGATCTATCACCACTGATCTAATTACGATCAAAACTACCAAGATTTTTAAAAAGGGTGCGATGAAAAAAAAATTGGATTGATTTTCTAAAATAAAATTTACCATTTCATTTCAAACCTAATATTATTATAAGATCTAGATTTGTGTACAAAAATTACGTCGTTTGGTTATCAAAATAAATTATATCATTTTGCGCACATAAAAAAAACAACGTCTTTTGATAACCAAATGATGTAATTTTCGCACAAAAATCTAAGTCTAATAATAATATTAGGTTTGAAATGTAATGGTGAGTTTTAATTTAGAAAATCAGTCCATATTTTTTTTCATTGCACTTTTTTTGAAAATCATGACAATTTTGACCGCAATTGGGTAAGCGGTGATAGTTCAGACCCCTTTTTGGGTTTTTTCCTTTTTTTTATATATATTCAGTTTTAAAATTTATTATTCTTATTCATTTAGTATTCATTTAAAATTTATAAATTCAATTTATATATTCTTATTAAAATGTAAAATTTGACAAAATTCATGGATCTTATTCATTCTTCTAACTTTGATAAAATTTATATATTCATTTGTACTCACTGTCCTCGTATACATGTTAATTTTAAATAGGTTAAGATAAAATTAATATTAGCGGTAAAATAAATTTAATAGATTTTATTTAATATATTTTTTAAAAGTTAATGCAAAATTTTATATATTATATTGATGCAAAATGAGTTTTTTTTATGAATTGTTTAGTGTCAAATAAAATTGGATAGATATTTTTGGTTAAGTGAGTATTTACAACTATATTAAAAATTAAAATATTAACTATTTTTTATCACCATAAGTCATAAAAACCCGTTCTACATAAATAATAAGTTTTACATAAATAATAATTCACTCCAATTATATTTTATGTGAGATTTCAAAAAATACATTAAGTACTTGCATTCAATTTAACTTAAATAGCTAAAGAGTAATTTTATGCTAACAAGATACATACGTGTATGACATTGGCTCCAAAAGATAGTGATATCTTTGTGACACTTTAGCAAGTGTAACTTGGTGTTGAGTCCATACTATTGCTATAAGTGTGATTTGCACCTTGTCATGAAACTGAGTGAGCTGAATAAATTACCAAATTGTAGATGTGAATGAGCCTGTTTTGTCCAAGTCTGATATGAAGATGATCTTGTTAGCCCATTGTAGAGGCAACGTGACAAATACACAAAACGAGTGGAACTGTATTTTGTCGTCTACAAGTCTTGTGGATAAGACAGGACTAGTCTTATAATTAGCATTAAATGTTTGATCCATACCAACAAGGTGTTGGCCTAGTGGCATTGGGTGTTGTCTAACAACTCCAAGGTCATGAGTTCAAGCCCTGTATGGACGTACACTATCAAGGTGGAGGGGGTGTGCGGCCCCCGGCCACCAAGAGGAAAGTGGGAACCACTATCGATCCCCTTACAAAAAAAATGTTTGATCCAAATGTAGTTGAACTAGAACAAAATAAAGTTATGGGTGAACACACTTGAGAAGTTGTCTAAGTGATTGTGTGATCAATCACGTTGGAACGTTAAATTTTTTTTTTCGATGAATCAATGTTTGTCAAGTGATCTGTTAATTTATCAATATGACAAGTGTCAATTTTTTATTGGCGGTGTTCATGTACCGTATGTCCACTAAAAGCGACTCATCAAAATGTCCGCAACAACTCAAGCACACTTATACTACATTTTTTCTAACATATTTGGAAAGTTTATTTTCATATATAAATTTGCTTTAATTTTATTTTTTAAAATGATTCGTTTTTCATAAATCATTGTTTGAAATAGCGTTCTGATTAAACTCTATCGCGCTTTCAAAAGGAGGTCGAAAGTTGAACAATAGTTGGATATAAGAAAAATGTTGTTTGAAATAGTGGTTGAAATTTCAAAATGAATTGCTCCTTGGAATTGAAGGATATAATTTAATGGCTTTTTAAAACAATTGTTGAAGAGATACTCCATTGCTGAATGAAAAATTCAAGAAAACACAGAATTTGACGCAACCAACATCTATCTATATTTTAAAAATGATTATATTAAAAAGAAACGTCATTTGAAGTAATAATTGGACAATTCTCTAAAGTCTTTCGAGTTGGTATTCAAAATATGTAAAATCATAGAAAGTGACCCTGTGAGACTAAACGTATTACAAATATCTTCTATTATTTTTTATTGAGTTATGAGCATTTATTTATTTAATTATTTTAAAGATTAAGCAATTTGATTGAAATTAAGAAGCATAGGTCGAGGTTACAGTGGTGATCATTATTGTATGTAGTTAATTGTTCAAATTTTGTGAGAGAGTTTGTGACAATACCTATTCTAATCATACCACATAACTAGTTGGTTATTTTTATTATTATTTTGTTATGCATGAAGCTTCGTTCACGATAAGGCCATGTTTGGTAGTGGTCTCGACTTCTCACTTCGTGGATATATCATGGCGTGGAATATGGCTACAGTCCATATATATGAATGTTTGTATTCTTATATAAATATAGTACATCAGAAAATGTTGCAAGGTGGGTTAAACATCACACAAAAAATCTGTATTTTATTTATTGTGTCCTTGTAAATACGAGTAATTAGAGTTTAGGAACAAAAAGTGGTTTCAGAGCCGGCAAGCATTTCCGCACCAGCAATGTCAGTGCATGTGAATAGCTGTCGGCAGTCTCTTTCACTACGACCATGAGACGACGGTGATCCGTGAGGTTGGCGGATCCATGAACTAGCCGGTCCTAATGCGTCCAACTAAGGTGATTGGTCTGCGCTCATGAAGATAATGACGCAGGTCGGAGGCCTCTAGGAGGGCTGTGAACACTAGGCACGTCGACTTTTAGTTGGATTAAGCAACGCTAGAGTTGATTTGCAAGGTTGCGCTTCCAGAGGTGGCGCTCATCACAAATCTCACTACCAAGGAAGTCTAGGATTTAATTAGGACGTGTCACGTAGGTATCGATTGTGTCTGCAAGGCCAAGGTTGAAATGTTGCACCGTGAGTTTGATGTACTCATGTTTCACAACAACGAGATGATTCATGAGTTCTCCATGACGATTTAGGGTCTTGTGCTTTAACTCAATGTTGTTGGTGACCCACACAATGAGCTTAGATGGTGAATTTTTTTTTGCATGTCGTACGCGTGCTTCAAAGGTATTTGCAGATCCCGCTCTCAATCGAGTTGTTGCTTGATATGGATGCCCTATCCATTGAGGAACTCGGTGACCATCTCAAATTGATGGAGGAACATCATGGTGGATGAGAGACGGCTGACAATATTTCCAACTATAAACTCTTACTCATAGAGGAGGAGTGGGAGGTTCGTTGGAAGCAATGAAATGCAAAGGATGGATCATCGGGTTCTTTCAATCCGGATAGTAGCATGCATCAGTGCCACGGAAAGTCGTAAGAAGTCGAAATGGTGTGGTGTTTGAAGAGGACAAGCCATGGAATAGGTGTGGAAGTGTAGGCGCACAAGAAGTCGAGTAAGGTCACGACACATTTATCTTTAAGTACATGACCTTGTCTAAGATGAGCGCTCTTCCAAAGAGCAGTGGCGCAGCTACCCTTAGCGTGACATGAGTCCAGCAACACTGTGGATGACTCAGGGAGATTAGATCTTAGGTTCGACGCTATCTGATGTCAGGTGGGCTACGCTACCAAACAGTGAGTCCCATGATTCTGAAGGTATTCGACTATAATTTCACACCGTCGAGAATATTGTTGACAAGCTGAATGTGAGAGAGACCAATTTCAGCGGATTGTGCATGCAATCATTGATCAAGATTTAAGGGAGAGCTACTGAAGGATCAAATATATGGACTGATCAGGCAAAAATATGTGTCGTCAAATTTGGGTGTAGCTCGTCTCAATTAATTAAATTCCGAAAATCCTGAGATCAAAGATATTTTCATATGGACTGATCAAGCAAAAAACTGTGTCATTTGGGAGTTGTAGTAAAATCATGTTAGCATGATTCAATTATAATACTCAAATTAATTATATTTCTGATATTTGTACAACAAACTAGGCTTTGATACCAAAATATCAAGATATATATTACTAATCTCTGCACTTAATTAAATGTGTATGAAATTTTTTAAGACTGCAAGAAAAAAATAAAATTTTTGATTTCTTTATGGTATAAGTTAATATGAAAGTACAATAAAAGTTAGAAGATTTTTTTAAAAAAACTATCCTTTGTACAAGTTTCTATATTCATTCCACCCTTCCATTCTTTTTAATTTCAAATCTACCCTCCTTGAAGAAAACCGCTGTTGCAAACCGCGGTTTTATTTTCTATAAAAACATCGCATTATAATATACAAAAGTCATATTTGTGAACCATGATTTTTATTAAGAAAACCGCAGTTTCAAATCGTGGTTTTGTTATTTTAAAAAATCACCGGTTTGAAACTATGATTTTTCTTAAAGAAAATCACGGTTCACAACTGCGGTTTTCTTCAAGTATGGTAGATTTGAAATTAAAATGAATGGTATGGTAGAATTGATATGAAAACTTGGAGAAATTATAGTTTTTAAAAAAATCAAGTTAGAAAGATAAACTCTTAAATACAAGCAGGAGAGAAGAGAGATAAGGAAATGTTAAGAGATAATTTCAATATATAAAAGATTGTTTCATTGAATTGCCAGTATCATCTCCTCCTCAAATTTATTTGGTATAACCTACTTGAAAAATACTTCTGATGCTACCTTGGCCTTCTACTAAAACTGAAGAGCAATATAAATTTTCGGGATCATGCATTTTTTAGGTCGTGGCTGCATAATCACTAGATTTGATTGACAACAAGTCTCATGTTGTGTTTGTGAATTCACTCTTCTAGGATGATTTT
>NQLW01000039.1:354467-414639 GCA_002312845.1 Kalanchoe fedtschenkoi | reverse complement strand
CACGCCCTTCTGCTTATCCGAGCCGAGGGTCATAGAGGACATGCTCCCAATTTCAAATTCCAGAAGATGTGGTGTCTGTCAAGTCAACAGCCCAGGACGTTGTTGGAGAGGTCGAGATGAATCAGAACGAATTTGGTTGTCTCATTCATACTTAATGATAGGACAATGTTATAGGGTTAAATTATAAATATGTAAAACTTAAGGAGCTAAAGTTTGGGGCTGACTTGTCAACTGGTGTAACTTCAGGGACTGAAGTGTAATTTTAAAAAATTAGTTGACTAGAATTGACCGATTAGTTTTGCATACAACTTAGGTGAAGTAAATCTGAGGATGCTTATTTTCTCTATTCGATTCCATCTTTGTGTCATTGCTTTCAGCTTTAGTTAATTATTAATTAGTTTTCAACAACTTCCAAGTAATTCGCCTAGAATTGAATAGATATTAATTAGGTTATCTGCGCCTAGCAAGTCTTGTGCCCCTCTTAGTTCGACCAGGTACTTATTGATTTATTAGACTTTAATGATCCCTAAAACATTAATTGACATCTATACAGATCAAAAATACGCATTGTCAATTTGACAGTACGTATTTTTGACCTTATATATCTACCAATGTTATATGTCAGGGATCAGTTGCAATCAAATATATTAGGGAAGTCCGAGTCGAACCCAGAGGAGCAAGTAAGGCTTTAGTTTTTGGTTGAAATTGGTCATTACGCAAAACAAAAGCATGCAAACTCTCATACCTTGAAGCATAAATAATCATCCACAATGTATCATGCAATTTTCAAAACGACATAACACTCGATAATCCACATGCAAGTCTGATTTCTGCATGTTCTTACACAGCAAATATTGACTACAATTGATTTCGTATTGTGTTCTTTTCTGATTTTGGTCTTCATAGCTCACAAATACTAGTAAAAAGATGTTACATATTTTCGAAACATGCAGAAGGATAAAATAAACTACTAAATATTCCTAGGTCAACTCCTGATTCTAATCTTCAGTTGACTAGGGTCATTGACTACAATTAAGTGAAATATCCAACCCAACTCATTCTGCTCTTCGTGGGATGGAATATTCCTAGCTTAGAGGGTAATAGATTTAATCCTAAACTAAGTTCTTATATCATGCATATTTAAACTCTGATTAAACACGTTCCTTGGCATCCCTAAAATAATGGATGCAAGATAAATTAGTCAATAGATCCTACGCTAGTCATACGTAATATATTTAAAGGGCACGAACAAATATGGATGAAAATATTTTTAATTGAACAACATGAATCCGAGTTCACAACAACTTAGGATCCGTAGGATCCTAGAAAATAGACACTACTCACAACACATCATAGTAATACAATCACAATAATAATGAAAGTAAAACTAGAGTTGTAGAAAAAAAATCTAGTCTCATGATGCTATAACTCTGAACGGCAGAATCTCTGGGCTCCTATGTGTACGAAGATGTGGAGAATGAGCCATCCATCTATTTATAGCTGATATGTCACCTTGTAATTATCCTGAAGTAGGGCTGAAGAGACAATCATCAAATCTACCTTTTCTGGACCCATCACGTGCCAGCCCGGTCAAGACCATGCCAGTTATAATGTCGGCCCGGTCTGGACAATGTCATCTTGACTCGAGCTGAAATGTGCCTTTGCACAAGCTGAATCGTGCCGAACTTCTGGTTATTTGCAAATTTGCTCTGGAAGTTCCTCTTTCGCCAGTTTAGCTCCTAAATTTTCAAAAATTACAATTTAGTCCATGAAGTTTTGTTTCTTTACGACTTGGGCCCATAACTTTTGGAAATTGCATTTGGACCCCAAGAGTTTTCATTACGTACTAGTTGACTCTTAAAGTTTTGTATGCTTATAGATCTACCCATTGAATTGTCTTTTTCTCCGATTTTAACCGATTTGCATTCTTTTTCATACTTTTTCTCTTCCAAAGCCACTTTTCTTTGTATTTAAATCTACAAGAGAGAAAACCAACTCTAAGTTACTCATAATCTCTCAAAAAAGACTCAAATATACTAAATATAGGTACCTAAAATAAAGTAAATTATTACCCTATCTTAATACTTCACACTTAGAATTTATTCGTTCCAAACAATATAACATAATAGTGTGGGGGTGCAATGAATGGAATGATATGCAATGAAAGATATGTGAGTTCATTTCCATTCATTTAAAAACTGTTATTCATTGTTTTCTTAATTAAAACTACTCCTAAACCCATTGGTGCATCAAGTACAAATGTCTATACATCAAGCCTTTAAATCCCTAGGTGCCCCTAGTGGACGAGTTATAGTTTCGTGAGGGTTTTCATAGACCGGATAACCCATAAATCCAAAACTTTTCTAAAAATTAAATCTCTAGCATAAATATTCAAATAAAACCTCTTATCACAATGAAATCACAACTCAGAAATTAAGAACAAGTCATTAAAGTCAAGCACATTGTGAAACAAATCATCATAACTCATACTCATAAAGATTTCAATGCAACAACCTCAATGACCGACCAAATTTCAGTCAAGAACATAAATCACACATCAAAATTTTCAGTCATTCATCCAGTCACACAAAACATTTCCGTCAACCGTCTATGCTAGCAGCAAAGGGCTAGTCCATGGGCTTATGGCTCAAAGCTCGTTTTCAAGTTCCAAGATCAAGTCTAGTTCCATAAGGAAAGACGAGCTCGGCAAAGGAATTTTATTAAAAATATAATAAAAAATCCAACCATGATTTCGTTCAAGCACAAAGGTCCTCCACTAATCTCAATGCAGCATAACCAATAAAAGTGTTTGATGCGTAAACATAGGATCACTACATAGTCACAGTCAAGTCTAAGTGCGGAGTCTAGCATTGGCCTTTGGGCATTCAATTTTTTTTCTTCTCCAAAACTTTTGCCTCTGGCCTTCTTTTTTTCACTTTTCTCTCTCTCTTCTTCTTTTTTTTGAGAGAGATTTTTTTTTGAGTTATGTAATCACTCCACACTTAAGATTTAATAACATAAATAATTTTCACAGGAATCCTATTTTTTTTCATTGGCGTATAACACAAGAAATCAGAGTCATCAGAAATCAGTCTTTTGAGAATTGGTTTTAAAAATTTTAAGGCCGGTGCCTACTGGATTTCAAAAACTGAAAAATCTTTATAATAAACTCATATTTAAGACATGAAACAGAATAACCAAAAAGAATATAGCTAAGAAAACTAAAATTTTAAGAATTCAGACTTTATGCTCTTCCCTAATATCACTTAGCTCCTGTCACATATGTCCATGATCCAATCGTATCTCTCTAAGTTGCATATCCATAGATGCTCATGATGCTTAATCTATATTCTGATGAAAATGTGGCTGCTGAGGCGGAGGTTGTTGTGGCTCTGCTGCTGGGTGAGATTCTTGTTCTTCATCATTGATCTCGATATCTCTTCTAGGCCTCTTGGATGCAGGTTCAACCTAACTCATTTCTATTACATTCCTAATGCACCGAATCATCTAACAAGTGTAAAGAAAGTTCGTGTCAACATATATCTGGTCCACAGAATGATGGCCTGACATGTCCAAATGGTAGTCCTCTAAATTCTCGAGTAGACCAATGTTCAAAGCGACCGGTGAGAACAGCAAACCAATCCAATGGCTCCTCACGAACAATGCAAACAAGGCAGTATGATCTTCCTGCGATAATGCTCCAGCTTCAAATCTTACATTAATTAAGCTAGACACAACCTCGATAAAGATATCTCCAGAAAGTAGGGTATATCCATGAAGCTTTACACCTTCGAGGCTCGTATAGAGTAGATCCCACCATAAGTGTTTATAAAGGCATGTAATCCTACATAGAAGGCAAAGGACAGAGGTTATGTCCTTACCTTCAGCTGCACGTAGTTCCCATTCTGTACACCCAAGTCTCAAATTCCAAATTTCTTCAACCTCATCATCATTCTCCAAATAAAAATAAGATAAAAATTTCCGGACAAGAATAGCATATAAGCAAAAATCAAAATCCAATAGTATATGAAACCCCGCAACACATAGTTTTTTTTCATATTTGCATAAATACCAAATTGCTCACAATTGCCTCAATCTACTACTTTATTATGATTAAGAGGATGAGCTACCATAGCCATATCTTTTTGCAGCCGCGTGTCTCCTCTCTATTGGATCTGTGCAGGTACAGTCTGATGTCCCAATATAGCTCTAGCAGTCATTTTATGGAAAGAAAAATAATTTAACTTCAAAGCAGCAACAATAGCAACTAGATCCGCACTTTATGAATATAGCTAATAAAATTGAGGTGTGGGGACTTTTTCCATGTGGGTATTTAAATAATGTGACAGGTGCATGGTCCAGTCCAGACCAGGCCGTTTTTACGTGGCACGAGTCAGAACGGGTGGCGGCGCCCGGTCCAGATTAGGCCGGGTGAAAACGACACGGTTCAGAACAGGGTTGCGACGCCTAGTCCTGACCGGGCTGAGTGAAAACGGTATGGTCAAAGCCGGGTTATCTTGTCTGGCATGGTCCGGATCGGGTGGCGGCGCTTGGTCCAGACTGAGTTAAATTGTTTCAGCCAACTTTTTTACAGTATATATACCCATTGAGCACTAAATTCGAAAATTGTGATGACTAACTATATTAAAGTTTAAATAATTATACAGCGCTTAGATCCCATATATTTATATATATATATATTTAATAAAAAGTAAAATAATAAATACTTACACAGTGGATTACTTCCCGGAAAGACCTAGTTTAACGTCTTGACGAGACGCGATAAGCTCAGAATCACTACTGAGAAGTCCTTTGTGAGGATCCCTTCCCAGTAGGGGTCATCTTCTTAATGCTCTTAGGGTGTAGTGGTGGACCACCATTAGGACATAATATTACATCATTTAATTTATCCCGGCTTAAAGTGACATTTGATGATATGTCTGGACCTTGTAGCTCTCTTTTCCGCGTCTGTCTAGTATCCGGATTGTGTTTTCTTTTTCATTTCTTTTCCTTATTCAAAGGCTTCAATGTATCTTTTATTACTATGTCCGGACCCGTTCGATCAATAGAGTCAATCAATTTGACCGACTCTTCTTTCGCGCGGCTAGTTTCTGGACATGAATGTAAATTTTTGTTAAATGTTATCAAATCTAATTAAAAATTCACATTTCTTAGGATAGGGTCATGGTCCGGAGCTAATGCTTTCTCGATATTCTTATATTTTTCTTTCTCTTTGCTTCCATGGAGGGCGGTAAGGCTCCTTTTTGGACTCAACATCAGTCCTCTTCTCCTTAGCTTTTCGGCTTTTGGTACTTTTTGCAGCTTTTGAAGTAGAGTTTGCCGGCTTTTTTGTCGTTAACCATCCTGCAATTGTACCGATATAATTTTTTTTGATAGGATGTGGGGTAATGGCATTTTTAATGATAAATCAGAAGTTTTTCCATCAAAATTCAATGTTATCTTCCCAGTTTGCACTTCAACTTCAACACCAGTTGTAGCTAAGAAAGGACTTCTGAATATTTGCATTGTCTCGCTATCAGGTCTCATGTCTATTACTACAAAATCATCATAAGGAAGATAATATTCATTAATCATAACTGGAACATTATTGATCTTGCCTTTCGGTACTCAATTTCAGCTGTCGGCAAGCTCTTAAGTCTTTCTTATAATTTTCAGCAGTTTTATACCTAGTAGAGTGTATATAAAGTATGGAATACGCTTGTGTTGGCTCCAAGGTCAGCGAGGCAATGATCAAATCTGGTCTTTCTGATCATACATGGTATGGTGAAACTACCAGGATCTTCAAACTTGGGTAATCTCAATCTCCTTTAATGTGTTACACCGCCCTTGTATCTTTAGATCGGGAATGATTTTTTTCCTAATCCTTCAAGAATTTGGCATAGGAGGGTACCTGTGAGAATGTCAATAAATGGCATAGTGATATATAGTGTACAGACTACCTCTACAAATTCATTGAATTCTTTGTCTTCTTTGAATTTATGCATGCGTTGAGGATATGACACTTTTTGGACATAGGCTGGAGGAGCTACATATTTGTCATCTTCAGATTTCTCCTCGGGTTTCTCCGCCTGTTCTTTTGGTGTTTTGCCATCATATTTCTTGATGATTTCTAATGTCACTATTTCCTTACCTACTTTCTTCCCACTATGGAGTATGACTGAATTACAGGGGAAGTCTCTATCAACTACTTCACTACTCATATCATCAGAGGAATAAAAATCCTACTCCTTAAATATTGCTTTGCAATGCTCTTATAGCTGAATTTGTGGTTTTGAAGGTAAGGTGCCTACAGGTATTGGTGCGGCATTGGCCTGTTGTGCTACTTGTATCTTAACCATCTGTATTTGGGTTTTCATATTTTGTATCTCATTGCTTATTCTACCACAGTGTTATTCACATCGGTCTAGACGCTTAGTGTTCTCATTCTTCAGATTAGCGAATTGTTTGTCAGTGCTCTATTGGATGTTTTGTTGCATTATTTACATGAGTTTGGCGTTATCCTGTTGCATTGTTTGCATGAGTTTGGCTAAGTCATTGACTGTAAGCTGAGATTTCAGATCTTATTGTTGAGACTGATACAGTTCTTGTTGTCGTATTGCAGGGCGTGCACTGTATCTTGAATTGAATATCTAGTGTTGCTGCTTGGGTTCATAACCTTGAGGAATATGGTTGTTGTTCAGGTAGAAAATATTTGGGTGGTTCATGCTGTTGGGCAAATATGTCAAGTTGTAGTTATTCTTCTGCCCATAGACTCCTTGGTTTCTACCACCTACATAATTTACTTTAGCTTTTGGTATTACAGGATATTGTAGGAATGGACAATCTGAAATATCATGATCCTGTACATTGCACATGGCACATTGAGTGAGGGCGGACACATGGTTCACTTAATTCATATTTAGACCATTAAGTTTTTTTGTCAAGGCAGCAATCTAATTTGCAATTAGGGTGGCTGCATCTAGAGCTACTACAGAGTGAGAAGCATATGTTGGTGCTGCTTGTGGGTGTGAGCTCCTCTCACCACCCCATGGATGACAATAGATGGGTAACCCTTCAATTATTCTTCATCTTCTTCAGGAGATTGATCCATAAGTGAGCCTCCAGAAGCATGGTTCATGGTCTGTTTTATCTGGAAGTCTACTCCCACATAAAAGAAATTGATTAGAGTGTGCTTTGGAAATCCATGGTGTGGACATTATCTTTACAAATCCTTGTATCGTTTTCAAACTTCATACAATGTTTCTCCATTTAACTGATGTGAGATTTGGATAATCTAACCATCTCACTGCGGCTTTCATTACATTCGCCTCTGATATATCCTCCCGTAACACTTGAGGCCTTATTCTCAAATTGGAGAGAATGGAAAAGAAAGTATTTAAAAAACACAAAAAAGAAAATAAAAGATTTGAGAGTGGAAAGAAAAATAGATGTTCTTGAGTTTAAGATGGATTTTAAAAAAAAGTGTCAAAATACTAATTTTACTAAAATAACCCTACATATAAAAATAAAAAATAAGAAATATAAAGAAGAGGAAGATAAAAGCGTCATTTTAAGTGAAATCCCTCCATTTCCTTCAAAATACACACAAATCAGGTGAAAAGAAAATAAAATCTGACACCCCTTCAAATTCTTCCAATTCGCACATTTAAAAAAAAACTTAAGTATACCTCTTTTCTTCTCTATCTACTCATTCCTTTCCTAAACTCACTAGGAAACACGGCTTGAGTGAATTTGTATAACAAGTATATATATTTATGGGGTGTTTGGGTTAGGAAAATTAAAGAGAAAAGGAAAATGAGATGAAATGTGAATTTCTCATTGAATCCATTCCATATTTATTTATTTAGTTAGGGGTGGAAAGTACTTGAGAAAGTGCTCAAACACTATTTATTTTGTTAAAACTTTCCATCTCATTTTTCATCTAATTTTTCCACCTCTAACTTTTTCTAAATCAAATAAGGGAGCCAGTTCACGTGCAGCTCCTCTCCACACTCGGTGCGAGCTAGCTCAGCGCGCTTTCGGTGTATTCATGCGCATGCTATACCATCAAGACTCGCGCCTATTGTTAGACAGCACTCAAGATTAATTAAGTTGTCTTCACTTTGAAACAGGTCCGGCCTAATACAGGGCCTCTAATTTAATGAGACCCAGCCAGCTGAGGCCTCTAATTCAGTCAGGCCCAGGCCTCCGACCCGTAGCCTGATCAAATTTCATATAAAAATATTATTTTGTTGCAGTGGAGACTCGAACTTGTGCCCTTTCACATTAATAACAAACTCACAACAAACTCCACTAACTTAACTATTTATTTTATATATAAGTATAGTTTAATTTAAATTTCATTTTTAATTTTGCATCGGACCTTCAAAATGTCGGGACCGGCCCTGCTTTTAAATTAACCAAATTAATTCTACTTGATATAAAGACAAACTCAACTCATAACTTCCATCCAAACTCCAATCCAAATTCATTTATTTGAATTTATTTGAGATAGTTTTGCAAGTCACATCATCATTGAGGACTGAAAAGAAATGGAGAGGTTAGGATAGAGAAATATAGATGCACTAGCTGAAGTGCCCCTCAAATATGATGCACCGTAGAGGAGTATTTCTTTTGTCTTGATATACATGTCGTTTAAGGTTAATTGAGTAGATTAAGGTGATTTTTAATGCTAGCGGATTTACGAAAGTAATGTGTTAGGATTTAATGTATAGTTTTAAAATTTGAATAAAAAGTAGAATTGATAAATTATTATTGGTTTATAATTGCTTTTTTTATTAATTATGATAATGAAATCATTAATATTTAACTTTTTAAAATAGTTCATTATATTGAATACGCATTGAAAAGTGTTACGTGACAAATAAAAATAGACAAAAAAAATCAAAATATTCCTTTTGTTAGTACTAACTACTAAAAATACTTTATGCAAAACACGCAATACTAGACCTTCGCATACATGCCATTGTTCAGTGTGACTTACTACTTTCCTATCGAAATCTTACAGCCCTTCATGCCTTGAGTTCATTCTTTTCAATTAATACGGAGTCGTACTTTTCTATAATCTCAAGCAATAAATTCTGAGTGAACAAGTTTAGAAATATCTAACCAAGCTACTGCATTTAACAAGCCTGCTGATTTTGAACCTAATAGCGTACAAAATCTAAACAAATAAACAATGGGAGCTGCCACCAGGGGTGGTAGTCAAATGGCTAGCAATCTCACCCGTCATCCGCAAGATTTCGGGTTTGGAGCATCATACTGGTAGTTGAGTGCGTGTGTATTTTTCTTGTTTATTTTACCAATTGTAAAAAAAAACAGTGGGAGCGACTCGGTCTCAACACCTATATTTGTGAAAAGAAACACTGTCGTACAGCAGGTTAAAATAAATATACATGCAGATGAGGAAAAGCGCCCATTGAATGTGCCCGAGCTACAAGTTGAGACCACATGATGCAGATCAGGATCAGCCACCCAAAATCAGAAACCCTACATACACCCTTGAGCTAGGCCCCCCTCCAGCCTCCCCGCTCCTCTCACCCATTCATTCATTCATTCCTTATTAGTGCAACACTATCTACTTGACCTTCTAGTTTACACATCACATGCAGTTATGAGCACGAAGTTGAATTGAATACTGACCCAACCGGTTTTTGTCTGGCTTCTAAAAATTCCAAATTGATAATGTTGTGCTTATGACTGCTGTGGCTAGCTAGCAGGATATATGTATGGATCCTGCTTATTACTGCAGCCAACTACCAACCAACTTCCTCACAGATGCCTCCGTGGACGGTCCAGATCTCCATCTCCCTTAAAACACGAATTTGTATAAGTAGAGTTAGTATTCATCAGCACTCAAACAGAGACAACAAACCCAACCTGACCCATCTCCTTTTCCTTCACCCATCTCTTGGTTCTTCATCACTGACTTCTTCACTGCATCAATACAACTATCTAGCGACCTGCTTCCCGCAACACCCTCGGCCGCACATATCGAAGGAAACTTGTTACTTCTGTTGATTTGAGTAGAAGAAATGGTGTTCTTCTGCTTTCTGGTGGACCAGAAGAAGGTGATGAAAGGGAGCAAGCCGTTGGCCGGGATGTGCTCCAGGTGCGGAGGAGGAGCCAGCGTTGCGGATATGAAGACAGAGACTAGGTTCTGCTGCGTCCCATTTTACTGGAAGTGCTGGAGGGCCATCATCTGCACCTTCTGTGGAGCCGTTCTCAAGTCCTACCACTGAAGCTACCATTCAGCAGAAAGTAGCAACCGCTTCTTCAACCTCCATACTGCTCTGAGGATTTCATAGTACGTATGAATGTTCTAATAGTTCAATGCCAATTAACCACTATTTTGTGTAGCAATTGCTGTGGTTTGTGTTAGAGGAAAGGAGAGGATGGCACACTCATCCTTGTAATCTTTCTCAGAAAGCATCCTCAACTAATCAAATGTGTTCTGTTCTGTCATTTGTTGTGTTATGTTTTGGCTTCCTATCCCCAACACAAAATGTGCAGAGGATTGGGGCCTCATCAGCTGATAGATGCATTCCGTATCAGCTGATTTGGCGTGAGCAACAAATGGGCAATTGATACATGTACAAGCAAGCAATGTTCATATGATTGATAGTTAGGTATGAGCAACAACTGGCGTGTATAAATTCCTCTTTTCACAATTCACGGTCATAGTTAAAGATGAAGATTATAACCTCTGACCTAACCGACGACGTGGAGAAAATGCCTTGAAACTTGGATCCATTTTTTTGTTTGTCACACACATGCACACCAGTGAATGCAGGTCGGCAGGTTTACAGATTTTAACATAGCCATTTCAAAGTCAAAGCTCCAGTAAGCCTATATTGATAAAAGGACGGCAGGCTTCTGAAGGTAAAACTAATTAGGCAGGCTCCGGGTAGGCAGAAGGTCAACCATTAGTTGCTTATATAAAATGGAGCTAGTCAAACACGCTGATGCACTGTTGCAATGGCCATGTGTGCCCATGTTCTCGGGAAAACACAAAGCCATTTGTATGTATGAAATGAAAACTGAGCTGGCTTGATAATCCATTTTACCAGCTGCTAGTGTCAATTTTCTGTGTGTAGGTGAAACTGGTTTCGAAAATCAATGAGAAACCACTCACATTTTCTCATATGATATGAAAATTTTGACCATGTATGCAACTAGCACCGTCACAAGCAGTGGCAGAGCAACATGTAGTCCAAGGGTGTCAATTGACCGTGCTTAATTTACAATTTAGCACAAAATGTTAGATTAACATATATGTATTTGTTTTCAATTTGAACATTTTGACCCCTCTAAATTAAAAAAAATACATATTTACTCTCCTAAATTTAATCAATATAAAGTACCAATCAAATATCTAAATTCTTATTATATTTTTTTGACCCCACTTCTACTCTTGGCTCCGCTATTCACAACTGTCTTATTATCAAGAGAAAGATAAAACATAATAGGAAGGTTCATACTGTATTTATTTTTCAACCTACACTAACAGCTGGCCCGATTGCATTTTAAAAAAAATATATATATGTCAACACAAGTGTTTCCAATCCTATATTTGGTTGTTAGAAAAGAGGTGGGGAAGAATAATAGTAGAAATAAATTCCTACCAATTCTATGTCGTTTTATTCATATTTGAATAGGGGGTAGAAAATAGTAAAGAAAGTGATAAAGTATTTTTTTAATTTATCTAAAGAAAGTGTTTTCCATTCCCTATGAATTTTCCTAAACAAAACGGAGCCTAAGCTTTGTTAGGAGGGAAAGGGAAGAGTGAGGAAAAAATTATACAATTTTTTGTTTGGTTCAAAAAAAAATTGAGGGAAAAGAAAATTAAAAGAATAAATTAGTTGAATTGTAAAGTGTTTGATTCTTCTTTGCTATTTTTTAGCCTAACCAAAGAGGAAGAAAATGTGATGAAATTCATGCATATTTCATTTTCCTCAAGTCATTTTTTTTTACGTTTCCCTAAACCAAACAAAGTGTTTGATTTAGGAAAAATTTGTTGGAAAAGAAAATTTTACGGAAAATGAAAAATTATCCTTTGCTTGATATAGGGAAAGTTAAGGGAGGAATAATTAGATTGAAAGTATATGGAAAATATAAAGAAAATTTTGTTAAAATTTAAGTGTGTATAAGCATTTTCTACAAAAACGTTCACTCTTAACCAAACAAAAAAAAGGATGTATTTCATATGGAATTCAATTTCCCTCACATTTTGTTTTCCCTCGAAATTTCTGTAAATCAAACACAGCCTAAGAGTTTTAGAACACTGCATTGAAATATTTATGAGCTGAGGTAAACAAAGACGCCAGACAAAATGAACATAGAATCAGTTTATGAGTTAGTTAGTGCAGATGTTATTGTAGTGTTCGATAATTTTTTCCTCAGGAAAATCAGTGTAGTATCCCTTACCTACAGCCAAACCCTCTTCTGCTGCCAGTCGCTCCACTTCAAGCTGAACTCGTTCACCTCCTACTTTACAAGGTTCCAACAGATTGCAGGCGACTTCAATGGTATTTTCTCCGTGCGTAAGCGCCATGGCTTGCACTTTCGGAAGTCCACCTCCTCTCCCACTTACTCGTTTTGCAATTTTGCGAGCAACTGTTAGATCAGTGGTGAATACTGGCACATTATAGTTATCGACCCAAGGAGTGGCGCCAATCACTACCACCCCTTTATTGGGAGCTGCTCGTGCTGGACCTTCATCTGGCATTAGAGGCAGTGACTCGGGTACTGATGTTCCCACCCACTGATTTTCGCTGGAGTTGGGCTTGAAATAACCGAGCTGTCTTCTGATAGAGTCTAAAGTCCGGCCATCTATATGGGCTGTTCCATACAGGAAGGTAGGAACTGCAAGCACACTCAGCAAACCAAACACAGCAACATAGGGCAGTAAGATGGAAGAACGATAATGAACAAGGCAGATACAAGTCTTGCCAGAATAAAATTCCTAGTACATCACTTATTTCTGTAGTAAAATATTACTGATTGCTTGTATTTGAATTCAAGTTGAGGATCCAAACCTTGGAAGCTGGACCCAACATCCGCAGCCAGCGATCTGGCAAGGCAAGCAATGTCATCCATGGAGGCATGCGCCAACGGGTGAAAGCAAATATGGTCCACAACTCCAAGCCTAGGATGACTGCCACAATGCGACTGAAAATCAATATTGTCAAAGGCAGCTCTAACCATCTCAAGCACTGCACCTCTTAAAGGACAGGAGTCCGAAATCGGCTCCGGTGGTAACTTAGAAACAAGAGTATATCCAACCCTGTTATAGGCCTCATCCTCAAACTTGTTGACAAGAGCAGCTTCAGGGAATAGCTTAGCAGCTCTTTCAATTGCTGCCAAGGCAGCCCTGTTTCTGCTTTCTGAGATATAAACTTTGCAACAACCCAGCATGGCCTTCAACATGGCTTCTATTCAGCAACTCCGAAACAGCTGCAGCAAGGATGTGCAAGCAACCTTCAATATCAAGATATATCACTATGTGGCCAGAAGCCTGCTTCTTAAACCACAAACTGCCAAACTCATGATTTTTTAAAACAAAAAAAAACAAAAAAGGAGAAGATGAAAGGAAAATGGACTACAATTTTTACAAGGAACGACATGGAAATAATTTCAAGTTTGTGCAATATGCATACCAAGAAGCATAATCGGGAAGCCCTAATTTTATTTAAAAATAATTTATTTGCCTCAAAAACAAAATTCCAGATATCATGTCAAGCAAATATACTCCAATTTCAGATATGCTCATACATATAATTCCTACACAATAAAATCACTGAATCCATAACGTAACATCCTCAAACGGCCAGACACAGACTCCACGATAATCGGATAGTTCACGATCAAAATCTCAATTTTCTCACCAAAGTCGAGAACCTTCAATGCCGACGGGTTCTTTGCGAAACCCAATTTTTTTCCTCCGATCACGAAGAGCAGCCGGTGCTCTTGTCCAATTAGTCATGCGTCGGAGTTAGAGCGGTCGGAATCATCAACGGCGAAAGCTTGCCTTTGTTGCTTTCCAATATTGAGGTCGCCGGAATCTAATCTCAGACGTTATAAATAAACACATGGAGATGAAGTGTGCGGATATTTCAGTCTATGCATAAAATTATGTCAACATAATTCAAATTACTAAATAAAACTTAATTTAGTCTATCATATGTAATTTTTTGTGCCCCGGAGTAAAATTCCTGTCACTGCCATAATGTCAGTATAAAGCGAATAAATATCTGATGATTTTGAATAAAATTAGACGATTTTCGTTGAAAACTACCAATCAATTATCAACAAATGTCAAAATAATTAACAATGTTATTATTAATAAATTTATGAGACACGTGTCAAGTAAAAGTGCCTATATAAAATTAAAACTACAACTTTTTAGTGTTTATGATTTTAAATTGACATTATGTGATCTAAATCGTACATGTAAAAAAGTAATGACACATTTAAATTTTAATGATGCCAAATGACAATCATATGGGTTGGATTAATTTCGATTAATAACGGCTCAATTGAAGAGTCTAAATGATACTTAGCTCATGGTCGATGGAAATATATACTCAAAAACAAGACTTTCATCATCCAAAACATGTTAGAAAGCAATCTTCCAACAATGTTAGAAAGCATTTATGATCATGAGAGGGGCAGTAAGGGATCGGAAGACTTTCGTTGTTAGGGAACTTGTCAATTCAGACTATTGATGATATTATAGACTAAGGTTGTATTTAGTTTAAAGAAAATTTGGTGGAAAGAAAAGTTGAGAGAAAATTGAAAGTAAATGGAATCATTTGAGGATTTCAGTTTTATAAGGAAAATTTCAAGAAAAATTGTTAAGAATCCATTTCATTTTTCCTGATCATGGAAAGTTTATGTAGAAAAATATCAATCTTTCATCACTTCATATATTGAATTTGTTCTAGATGTGGTTATTTGTTTGAGATACATTGAATTTGATTTGATTGATTTATTAGAGATAAGAATCACATTTTACATCCAATTTTCCACCTAATTTTCTTTCTCTATTATTTTCCATCTAAACCGAAAAATTGTTTTTACTAATTTTCCATCAAAATTTTCTTTCCGCCAAATTTTTCCTAAGCAAACACAGCCTAAACGATCTGAATTGATATCCTCAAGGGTATTATGTTATTTTATTCTAATAGTTAATTTATCAATATGATGTGGATTGATTATGCCTTAGTTATTTATGTTCAACTCAGTTATTGAGCACTAGGAAAGTACCCGTCGAACCCGACGGGTTCGGTTCGATTCGGTTTGGGAAAAATTAAAAGCCAAATCAAATTATTAATCATTGATTTTTTAAAATTTGAAACCGTAGCCAAACCATTAACATTTCAAATTGGACCGAACCGATCCGTTTCAAACCAAACAATTTTTTAACATTTCAAACCGAACCGAACCGATCAATTTTAAACCAACATTTCAAACCGGACCAAATCGACCGATTTCAAACCGAACCGAACCACCGAAATAGTAGCGTCGCGACGCTCTCAATCATATTATGTTATATTATATAATAGTATATAGATGTGGGTTATGGGCAGGCCTGACCTTGGCTGGGCCGGGGTGGGCGATGGCCCAGGATCGAGGCTCATCAATTCATCTTGCAGGCTACTTCCTCCGTCCTCTATTACATGTCGTTTAAGGTTAATTTGAGTAGATTAATGTGAAGTTAATGCTAGAGGTTGAACAAATTTAATGAATGGGTGGTTGATGTTTTTATAAAAAAATTCGTGCAAAAAGTAAAATTGATAGATGATTACTGGTGGGGAATGATGCTCTATTACATGTTTTTAATGAATGTCGTATATCACTTTCAATGAATATGATAATTTTTTATTACATGTTTTTATAAAGAATGTGTATCACTCCACTCTAGAGAATAAAACCTCTCAACACAATCTTCAACTGAAGGACCTGAATTTTTTCTAATAAGAATATCCAATGCTTTGCCCATCTTTTCATCTAAATCAAATTGATTTTTTTTCTTTTTCTTGCAAGATTTTTCGCACTTGAAGATTGAGTTGCATTTGAACGAGGTCCATTTCTTTTGGGCAACTCTTGATTTTCTTGAGTGTGGTCCTCATTATCATTGAAATCATCCTCAATATGGCATAACTCTCATAAAACTGCAGATGTACTACGACCAGAATTAGGCCTAGATTTTTCACTTGCTGGCCCCCAACCTTTCACACCAGTTGCAGCTGCACCATCAAAGAGTGAAGAACACAAATCTGGAAATGGTAAATTTGATGTCTTCAATGTATTCGCTTTTGGATGGTAAATTATCCACCCACTCCTGATACTTATCTTTCAGATAATCATAACGATTCTTCATCTGTCTTTGATTAAACACTGTATTGAATTTTTCCTTGATTAAATCACGAACTCGAATCCATGATTCAGGCCGTAAGCTAGTTCCCAACCGACCTACTCGTGTAACTTCCTCAATACACTGTTCTAAAAAAAACTTATCAATTTCTGGATCCCTTCAACTAGCTCGTGAATTTTCAACTGATGAATCCATGCCTAAACTTCAAAGATGTTCATGAATATTAAAAATACTCAATAAAGTAAAAAGATTTTATATTTATATAAAGCATACTACACAATCAAAAATACAACCAAGGGTTTCACCCGGTGAATCCCATTACGCTGAGGATTTGCAAGCTATTTTTCAATGAACTGCAGGTAGTAATGTTTGGCGTAGTAATGTTTGGAACACTAATCAACTGAACCGGGAAATCTACCATAAGATCAAATGGTATAAAGCAAATTAGACCCTTACCGTAGTAATGTTTGACGTCAAATCCAGAATCACCCTATATGTAATCTCAGGAGCAGTATGTATCAGACCCTGAGATACACAACATCTGGCACCTTAGCAGGTATGCAAGTAATGAAAACATCAGCATAAAAAGTCTCACACATTGGATTTGTAAATGCCTCCTGTATATCATGTGCCATGTAGCACATCATATAAGGCAGTGAAAGCCAAAACACAGGTCAACCGAATTCAAAGCTTTCACAAGCCGACTCAAAATATGGCGTGACATAGCGTGACATGGATAAATGCAGCCAAGCAATCCCATTGTGCTGAGGATTTGCAATCAAATTGAAAAAGTCAGCCAAGCAAATCTGAATCTAACCTTAACTGCAGACAGTGGAACTGTCAATGGTCGAAGCTGATTTGGAGAAGGTCGAAGCTGAGTTTCAATATGCTCAAAAGTTGAAGATTCAATTTACTGATCTGTAGATGGTCGAACCCAACCTTTCTGCTGGAAGGTGAGATTAGAATTGGAGACGGTAGAAGCTTCTCTAGGGTTTCGACGAAGTGAGATTAGATTTGGAGATGGTGGAAGGTGCTCCAGGGTTTCGACGGTGGAAGCTGGAATTCGACGGTGGAAGCTGGACTTCGACGAGGCCTGAAGACGGTGGAATCTGGATTCAATTGACGATGTGATATATTGATCCAGAGTTTCGACGATATATTATTTTGTTGTTGTTGGTGCCTCTGACCGAATAAGATGTAGAATTTAGTAGGAATGAATCAGACTTTATGAAAAATAATTCAGCATAAAAAACAAAAGATTGATTCACTTAATGCTTAATGTATTAAGAGATCACCTTTTAATAGAGCTCATTAAGTGCAACAAAACAGAGTGTCTTATTTATGTTGAGTTCAATCATGAAACTTGTGGGTTATAGGCAGACCCGGTCTGGTTGGGCCGGCCGGGTGGTTGATGGTTTAGGGCCCACCCGGGACCGAGGGCCATCAGTTCATCTTGAACAACAAAATCAAAATTTAACTACCCAAAATAAATTGCCTTCAATATGATTTAAACTCCCGCCAACACATTCGTTTACTAAGCTCCTTATTAACTAAGTTAGGAGGAAACAATTGCTAAATTCAACAAATAAGAAAATAATATTTTAATTTATATTTTATTTACATGGATAATGAGGGTTGCAGGTATGCATAGTCATTCCATATTCCTAAACATTCTCAATTTTTTTTGTCAAAATTCAAAAAATGTTCCTAACTAACATTTGGATAATTTTAGCCTATTGGATTTGCTCAAAGGGTGAGTGAATAATTTCTATATTTTTCGCTTCGTGCAAAACTAAATATGTAATTATTAATAAATCATATTTGGTATGATATGTACATACCATATACCCATGTGAAAAAGTGAAATTGTTATATTGAACATTCATTCATGCATACACGCTGCTTCATGTCTGCGACACTTGTTACGTGAAAAAATATCGCGCTTATTATATGATTGATTTAATGATCCGGATCGACAGTGACGCCAAAAAGGACTTACGTCACAGTTCATGCTTGTTTACGCATTCATGTTTGCATTTGACATATGTCATTTTGATGTGATATAAAAAGATATATGTGTCAATAAAATGATAAATAATCCCCTACGTACACAATAAAAGTACGAACGGTGAGTCATTCTTACGTGATAAATAAGATATTAATTAAAATGTAAGAATTCCCCTCGGCTCGCCAAAATATGTAGTGAGTTGTCTACTAATTGAGTCAATGTGACTCATCTCAATATTTAAAATTTCTTTTTAGATCAGTAGTCGGTCAATAGCGACAGTGTCTATATTAGCAACGAGCGAACTTTTCGGTATGGTGTCATCCAACTTTCAATCGGTTTTCTTCAGTCAGCTATTATTTATTTCGTTCTTAATTTGTTAGTTGTCGCTCTGATGTATTTGGGCAGGGTCCTGAGTTGACTTCAATTTTGAATTTATTTTATTTAGTTAGTATATTGAACATTTGACTTTGAATTTTCTTCGTCAAAGTTTGTTTGACTAAAAAAAAAAAAAAAATCAAACGCTGTCACGATCTTTTATTTTTCGGATCATAACAAAGCTACAAGGTAACAAATTGATCTACTCTTCTGTAATATAGTACGTGGCAGAAAGTTGCAATTTTGACTTGAAAGGGTTCGTTATTCCGCATTTTGTGAAGTGGGTCTTTACTTGAGATGTGGTTTGATTTGATGAATGTGAGAGTATGGAGAACCTGGAACAGAGCTGGCTGTGTGAGGCTGTGGAGCTGAAGAATAAAGATGCTGGCCCGGGAGGAGATCAAGAGACGAAGAATTGAGATATGGTTATTTTATTTTATTTAGAGGGTAGGGTCCATGATTTTTTATTTTATTTCTTTTAACATTATCATAATTTAACGGTGTTAACAAAGTTAACGGAACACAAACGATTTGTTCTTTATTTGGTAATGGTGATAGTTCATACTGCAATAAAGTAAGAAGTGATAGTTCGAAACTTTATGAGTATTTTTCCCTTAATTTTAAAAATGAAAGATTATTATCTGACCAAAATTGATTATAATTATGCAGTGTTATTATTAATTTACCATATTAATTGGTTATTTAAAGTTCATTAATTCTGCTAATAGTGATTTATAATTAAGCATTCATTGATTATTAAAATTAATTTTGTTAAAAATATTTTAAATTTAGAAAAAAAATTAATATTTTTTATTTTCATTTTAAAATTTTTATTTTTTTCTAATTTTTACCCATTATAAAAGAGGATTCATCCTAAACGGATAAATTGAAATGGATAATTTGAAAGTTCAATAATTTGGATCTGGGCGGTTAGAGTCTTGATCGACCCAATTGGCAATTCTAAGTTGCAATTGGCCTACTCTTTTAGTTTGTTATCCAAAAAAGAAAAATGTTGTTGAGAGAAACAACTAACCTTGATAATACAAATAATATTTGTTTGACTTTATTAAGTACTTAAATGAGATGGATATGAGCAAGGTGGTACATATTTATGTTTGTCAATAAATTTGTACTAATCAATCAGAGGTCATTTAATACTCAAATTTATATTCGTTAAACTCACATTTTTGGTTATGTATGGTGATGCAAGACAAACTCTTATTTACTTATTGAATATTCGAGAAATGAGAATTCCACATAAAATGACTATACATTGTCAAATAATAGTCATCATTGTCAGTGACGGAGCCAGAATTTTTTTAAGGGGGCAAAATTATATAATTAAATATTTGGGTTGAATTGGGGGGAGAAAATAAAAATTTTCGTTGAAATTATACATATAAATTTATTTTTTATATATATAATTTTTTTTATCATAGATAAAAGAATTTTAGGTGGGATTCGGGGGAGGGGGGCGGCTGCCCCATTTGCACCTCACTGGATCCGCCTATGGCCATTGTAGATTTCGCAAATTCTTTGTTGCAGCAGGAGCAAGTGCTCTCGTTGATGTCATTTTTTAATATTAATTAAACACCTATCTCTTCTTTCGAAACGACGTTGTTTCCATTAGTTGTATTTTTATAATTATCAGATGTGCTTATATATTCATCAGTTGTGTTTATATATACATTAGTTGTGCTGATATATTCATCAATTGACCTATTATATTCATCAGATGATTTATTTTAAATGAGCAAGCATATTCATCAGATGATTTTAGATAGTCATCAGATGAGTTGATTGTTCATTAGATGAACTGAAATATTCATCAGTTGTATTTATATTCATTAATTGTGCTTATATATTCATCAGTTGTGTTTATATACTCATCAAATGTGTCACTATATTCATCAGTTGACCTGCTATATTCATAAGATAATTTATTTTAGATGAACATCTATATTCATCTGATGATTTTATATATTCATCAGGTGAGTTAAATATTCATCAGATTGTATTCGTATACGGTTCTCCACACAGACATCAACTTGTTACATCAAATACATTACATAAATGCTTGATAATTATATATTCATTAGTTATGTTTATATATTCAATAGTTGCACCTGCTATGTTCATCAATTGACCTGTTAATTTCATCAGATGATTTATTTTAGACAAACATTTATATTCATCAGAGGATTTTATATATTCATAATGAGTTGAATATTCATCAAATGAACTGAAATATTCTTTAGTTGTGTTTTATAATCATCAATTTTACTTATATATTCATCAGTTGTGATTATATACTCATTAATTGTGATGTTATATTCATTAATTGATTAATATGTACATCAAATGTTAAATGTATGCATCAGTTAATATGAATAATAAAACAATATTGTTTTCCAGCGGTAATAGATACTCTCGGTGCACCCAAGAGTGGTTGTATAAATTTGAATGTACAATGAATGTCCACAGTAAATTTTTTTTACTAAATCATGCATGTTGAGCGTCATAGAATATATGCGCTAATCACGGTTCTGTTCCTTCATCATTAAATAAACATCCCTCTAATTACTCATGTAATCTATACTTAATAAAATCCTTCATAGTAAGCCAATAATTATTTTCATAAGTTTAACTATTTAAATCATATTTAATCTCAATCATTTGATGATTGGCAATTGGCATTGTAAGGCTTAAATTAGGTTACAATTGAGCCGAATCGAGTTGAACATTATTCATGTTTGGTTCATTAAAAATTTCATGAGTTCAAGTTGAATGTCAACAAGTTATGTTCATTTAATTTTGTTGAGTTTCAGCAGAGTTTATTCGAGCATTTGCATTGATCAAATATAAATTTAATATATATGATATACCAGTTTGATTGAGCTTTTCACCGAGCTACTTGTTCAGTGTTGTAAAAATCGGCCTGGGCGGCCGATTAATCGCCGCCTAAGCGCTAGGCGGTTGGCTGCCGTTTTTTATTGGCCGAGTCAGGTCAAAATCGGATTAATTAGGTCAAAAGGCGATTAATCGGTCGGGTTTGCGTCGTGCGTGCGTTGTTGTGTCTCTCTCATCGCGAACCCTAACTTGTCGACCTCTAAGGCGATTCGGACGAGGCGTTGAACGAGGGCGACGAACGGACGGAAGCGGAGGCGTGCGACGAACGGACGAAGCCGGAAGTGTGTCGTCCTTAGTCGCTGGGTTTGTCTATCGCTTTTGGCGGTTCTGGGTCATCCGGGTACGGGTTTCGTTAGCGGGTGTGGGTTAGAGTAAGAATCCGTCACTGCATCTTCATCTTCGTCGGCCAAACCGGACCCGAAGAACGCCGCCGCCACTGCCCCGTGGCTCGTGGAGGATAACTCCTGGGGCGTGCTGACGTAACCCTCTTCTCAAAACCGGTTCAATTTGATGATATGGGGGTTGTTGTGATGTCATTGTTTATGGTGATGAGATGCTGATTGGGGTTTCCTGCGATTTTGGCGATTGAGGGTTTTGTCTTTCGTGCTGTGTTTTTTCATGTTTCCTCTGAATAATGATATATTTTGTAAATATATTTTAAATATTATATTAATATATAATAGAACCGTTTAATCATCCGATTAATCGTTCCGATTAATCCCCGCCTAACCTATTAATCGTTAGGCGCTAGGTCAACCGCCTAGGGCCGCCTAGCGCTTTTTGGAACATTGCTTGTTTAGGAATACTCACTTCCTTAACTAATGAATGTATATTTAATCGAAAAAATTAATCAAATTCACATCCGAGCCTCACACGAGCTATAAAGAGTTCAATTAAACGTTTAAATGAGCGTGCACCAACAATGTGTTGGTCTAACAGTTTTAGATTTTTTTAACAACTAAAGGTGTGCGTGAACTGGTCCGCAACAAGTATGAACGTCAATATCAAGGTGGAGAGGGTAAACTACCCCTAACCACTAGAAAAAATAAAAAATCGAACAAGATTTGGCCTGGAATATTCACATCCGGGTTTACACCCATATATCAAATAACTACAGAGTTTACATAAAAAAATCTCAACCTAATGGGGACTTCTATTTCCTACATTTTTTTTTTCTGGTTAGAGATAAAAAAAAGAAGTTTATGGCATCTTTTTCTCATGCTCCTGCTCTATTTTTACATACTATCTTTTTGTAGCATCTCATCAATTCATTTAGGTTTTGAAATAAAAAAGACAGCCATCACACAATTTTTTTTTTAAAAAAAGATGGAACTGTGAATAGAGCAGGTACCAGATTTCAATCAGTGGCGTAACTAGAAATTTTTAAACTGAATAAGATACAGAAATAAAAAATATAATATTTCTAAACTTAATTGGAGGTCTAAATTTTTTTTAAAACTGATTAGAATATAAGAATAAAAAATATAATATTTTTATACTTAACTTGGGGTACAAAAATTATTAGTTTTATTTTTACACTAAAATGAAAATAGTTAGGTTAATGAAAATTTGTGTCACTGGTGTCCACCCAAGGAATTGCCACTGATTTCAATTGACAATCGTGTTGTGTGAGTTGATGGGGGCGCCCTATTTGTCGGATCACCCGAATTTGTAGGGGTGCAGTCCATGAGATCTTTGCAGCAAATGAGCACTTGCAGAATCGAGACAACTTGAATTTGATCACTCTTTCACTTTGATTGTTGGGCGGCAACTCAAACATTGATTTTCACATAAAAGTTGCTTCATACTTTTTCACCCCAATTCACATGCAAGAATTAACATATCATCATGACACAAAAACTGAACAAGCCAGCTGATCACTGTTCACAACTCTCATCACCATCACCATCACCCTCTTCATCTACAAAGCTCAGAGCTTGACAAACAACACCCACTTCTTCCCCCTCCGCCCCGCCCCCAAAAAAGGACTTCTTACCCATCAAATCCGCCACCCTCTTAACCGACCCAGAATCTCTCGGAGTGTCATTCACGCACCTTACAGTCCTGATCTTGGGCAGCACATCCGCGATTTCATCGATCACCGGACTTGACTCCTCATCGCTCTTGTAAACCACCACCTCGCACTTAACAGGTATCTCCCATCTCTTCTTCACCCTGCTCTCCGACCCAGCAACCGAATCGCGCCGCTGCTTATCCGTCTCTGACTTATGCGCGCCCTCCCCCTCAGTTTCAGATGAGGATCGAAGCTTACCGGGCCTGTCTACGCTTGAGTTGTGAGCCGTGCTGCTCTGGTTGTACCTACTGGCCACGACTCGTCCGGATTTGACGGGTTTCTTCGGTGGTGGGGCTGATCTCTCCCCGAAGAGCTTCTTCGGCTCGACAGAAGACAGAACGGCGACGTCTTTCCTCATCGGCTTCTTTGATCCGATCGTAGTAACCGCCTTTTTTGCAGTATCCAATCTCGGCACTGGCTTACGCGACTTGGGACTGACACTCGCGCTCTTTCCGCCTCGCTCCTTGGTCACCTTCAACTCGTCGATCTCACCTAACCTCCAGAAACACGATTGTCTTCTACTACCCTGTTTCACGCTTGAGTTGCTGACCTCAGACTTACTCATCGCTGGGTGTGATTTGGTTGCGGAGTAGATCTCCGCCGGACACAGACTCACGCCTCTGATGCGTTGCGGCTTCGAATCTTGATTCTTCTGTAGAAACCCGAGTTTATGATTGGTGCTCTGTTTGGGCTCCATATACTTTGCAGGCACAATCGAGCAGCGCCTCTCGCCGATTCTGGATTTCTTCTCCGCCTTCTCGAGTCTCAGCGCATTCAATTTCAACGAAAGGCGACTGATTTCCATCTCAACTTGCTCAATTTCCAAGTCAATGATCGCATCGTCACGCAGAGCCGAATCCTTCTTCCCCTTGGGCACTTGTAACTGCACAGTCTTCTTACTCTCGATCTTACCAGAACCCATCATCTTCTCCGCAACCACGTTTCTCGGCTGCAACAGAGGGTTAGAGACTGGAGTCTTGAACGCAGCGGGAGAAGAAATACCCAACAAGGGATTCTTGTTTTCTTTGCTGGAATCGTACTCGGTAGACGCGCCCAAGCACTGCCGATCCATATCTGCCCAGGAAGCTTTCATGTCGGGAGATGGTCGCTCCAGCCCGCCACTGTCGTCGAAGGCTGCGTTGTCCCAGACTTGAACATCGTTGGAGGCCTCCATGACGCTCATTTTTCTCAAAACCGATTTCGAAATGCAAAAGGATTGAATTCAAAAAGCGTTTGATTACACCCACTTATTTATCTTTAACTTGATTAGCCAACAACGATGAAGAAGACGATCCAAACAAGAAGAAGATGTGGATATCGATGACCGTTGTGTTTGAAAAAAAGACGTTGCGGTTACTATTCGATCTCAGCCGTTGGATTAGCGAAACGGCTCCGACAGACGCTCCCGATTTATATTGAAAAGTCAGTGCTTAATAATTCATCAAATCATTACATGGCCCGTACCGGGCACTGGCATACGAGCCCGGTTAGTAATTTTGGGCCTGGCCCAATTCCCCTCTCGATCACGTGATTCGCACGTGCGTTCTCCTTCGAGCTTCGGCTCCGACAATGGCTGAGGTGTGGTGTGCTCTGAGCCGAGTGCCTTGCTGGCGTTTTGCTTGTCGATCTCTTCTGGTTTGCTGAATGAGTCCATGTGCAATCATCCAAACGCTGATTGATTAAAAGTCGAGTCTACCGAAACAGCGCGGATTCAATTGATCGGTTCATCTCAACAGGTTTCAAAGCGGTCTTAATTGGCTGAAGAGGATTACCATATACTGCAGAGAGATCAGAGAGCGGTATCATTTTGTGGAGGAAGACTAATTGCATTGTAAATTTATTTTGAGTTTATATAATTTATATTGGATTTTTAGGTCTGTTGGTGGTGCTTTGATATGCAATTTTTTTTATTTTATTCTGATTTATTGATGGATTTATACATTGTGCGCGGATAGATGGATTCGGGGAGTCAAATATTCAAGGGAGATACTTTGGAAAGGTATGCAGCAAAGGGTCGTGGAGTTATTACATCAATGGCTGCTGGCAATGAAGTGATTGTGCTGGGAACTAGCAAAGGATGGATCATTAGACATGATTATATGGTTGGAGATTCAAGTGGTACATTTTAGAATTATATCGCTTCAGCTATTGTCTGATTATTGTGTATTTTCAATGCCTAAATTATAATCTATTTGCGCAATAGAGAAAGAGGAAATGAGGAATCAAAATTTTTTTGACCGTAGTCTATATGCATAATGTATACTGAGAATTTTCAAACTGACAGTGTCAGACTATCGTCTTGCACGGAGCTTAATAATCCTGTTGGGGTTATCCGTAGTTTTCCTGTAGACACATTGGATACTCTAAACTGTCACCTTTCAGTTTTTGTTTATTTGATGATGAGCCTTTTATGTGTTACCCTAATTGATTTTCATTGTGCTTAATATAGAAATTGACCTATCAGCGGGTAGACCTGGCGAGCAAGCTATCCATAGAGTGTCAGTTGACCCTGGTGGTTGCCATTGTATTGCCACTGTTGTAGGTGGAGGATCTTCTGATACTTTTTACACCCACGCCAAGTGGAACAAGCCCAGAATCTTAAGTAAACTAAGGGGTCTCGTAGTGAACAGTGTTGCTTGGAATAAGCAACTAATAACTGAAGGTGACCACCATATAAGCATGCATAACTATTAATCTCATGATCTAATAGTACTTTTGCTTGCTCACTTTGATGATGCAGCATCAACAAAGGAAGTTATTCTTGGCACAGACAACGGACAACTTTATGAGATCGCTGTCGATGAGAAAGACAAGAAGGAGAAGTACATCAAGTTCTTATTTGAACTAACAGAATTACCTGAAGCTTTCATGGGTTTACAGGTATTTTTTTGTATTTGTTTTTGTCATTTCTTGACCACCAATGACTGTATCTCTATTTTTCCTGATGTGTGGTGTGGCTTAGTGGATTTCTACCGCATGCTTTATCAGGTTGAGGTTTATAGCACGTTAGAGAAGTTTGTCTTAAGTTCATTTAACCATATTAATGAAAAGTTTTGGTAGAACTTGATTTTACGTATTATAAGTTGGGCAATTTTATTACATGAAATTATTTGCTGAAAAAATTTAACAACTCATTTCATGGAGAGAGTATTGAAGACTGCAGCACCTATGTGGTCATTCTCAAGCTATTATATGATTGCAGCATCTGGCCAATTCATTCCTCTGTTTATTGTTAAAATTTTGAAGTGAATATTTTTGTCATAATTATTTTTTCCTTTTGTTCGGCAGATGGAAACAGCTATCGTAGAAAACGGAACTAGATACTATGTGATGGCAGTTACTCCCACCAGACTTTATTCCTTCACCGGAATCGGTTCACTTGAAGTAAGTTTAGTTATGCAAGCCTTTTTCATTTCAACAATCATGTTAATACGGCAACTTCCTTCTCTGTGCAACATTGTAATCGTGGCAAGGGATTCTCAAAGTCACAATAAAAATGTTTTGATAAAAATTTGGTAAGACTTGAGTGCTGGGGCAATTCATATCGACCAGCAAAATTAACATGATATTTGTTATCTGCCTAACCTTTAGAACGCCTTAATTTTCCGTTTTACTGAACTTTGAGCTGGAAGGCAGGCAAAACTAAAATATATGCCTTCGCATTTTCAGCTGTCACCTGGAACACTGCAATGACCATTTATCAGTGACCTCATTTGCAGTTAACCAGTTATGCTAGATGTATTATTTCCGTTCATATGTTTTAGACTCCTAGGAAGTCTGTGAGAAACTTAATATTTTTTTATTTTTTTGTCGTCAACCATCTTCCAGTAAATTGCTTATCCATTTCTTTGGAGTACCTCTTTGCACTGTTTTATGAACCTGCTGGTTGCAGATATAAAAAGGATCAATTTGAGTCATTTTTATGCATGAGAACTATATCTAGCTCTGCCTCTTTTCTTCAGGGTAATATGGTTTTTGCAGTTGTTTATAGCTTCTGCATTAAGTACTTGGATTCTGAGCGACTTGGCAAAGTTGTTCTAACCTCTCAGGTTCTTCATGATTTTGTGACTGTGCAGACTGTTTTCACAAATTATCTAGAGCGCGCTGTGCATTTTATGGAACTTCCTGGTGATATTCCTAACAGGCAAGTTCATGTTTAAGGAAAATTTTTTTGATAGTTCGTTGCTCACTTAATTGGTGTGAGCAATTATTGTGAGCTTCAGAAAAACATATGTACATCCATGCTTACAGAAGAGTACATTTTGATAGTTCGTTATCTGGCAGTCACCTTACCGAATTTCTGCTTTTACTGCAGTGAACTGCATTTCTTTATTAAGCAGAGAAGAGCTGTACATTTTGCATGGTTGTCCGGAGCAGGTATCTATCACGGTGGCTTGAATTTCGGAGCTCAGCGCAGGTAGCGATTTAATCTTTAACATATTTTTCTCAGGGGAAGTACTTTCTTTGTGTCGATATCAGCACATATATTTACAGTATATTTTCCTATGTGAAGCTCACCAAATGGAGATGAAAATTTTGTGGAGAACAAGGCGCTTTTAGACTACTCAAAACTAAGTGACGGTGCTGATGTTATAAAACCCACATCCATGGCAGTTTCTGAGTTTCACTTTCTGCTTCTGATTGGGAATAAGGTTAAGGTGTGTATATGATCCTTCTGCATTATATTTGGGCATTTGCCTGAAATATATGAGTATGGTGGTCTAATCTTCTCTTCCTTCACTTTTTCGATATATTGATAAAAAGATATCCACTTGGTAGTTGGTACTACTATTAAATGTAAAAGAATTTTCACTTTCACATTTGCAACCTCTTTCCTGGTACTTGAAATAAATTGTAATTTTCAACTCACCGCGTCACTTTTGTCCTTTTCAGGTCGTAAATAGAATAAGTGAGCAAATTATAGAGGAGCTTCAGTTTGACCAGACATCAGATTCCATTGGCAGGGGTATCATTGGATTATGTAGTGATGCATTTGCTGGATATATTTATGCTTATGATCAGAACACCATCTTTCAGGTCATATTTATACATATATTGTGATAAATGTGGTAACTAATTGATTGTTATTTAATGTTAAAATATAACATTAAGCTTATGATGCTTTGTATCATATCTTCAAATATGACAGCCTTTATCTTTTGGGCTTACTAGAATTCTCAATATTTTGCCATATTATGTTGTAGATATATTACAACACATGTAACTCTGAAATTTGTTTATTGTGGCTGTAAACAAAGCACACATTGAAATGTTGGAATCTATATATAGCATGGAGGGCATTTGAGTTATGAAATGATGGCGGATTTGTTTGAGCAGCAAGTTTGCTGTAACCGTGGGGGATATGATGCAGGTGTCTGTCCAAGAAGAAGGAAGGGATATGTGGAGAGTTTACCTAAATATGAAAGATTATGCTGCAGCTCTAGAAAATTGTCGTGACCCATTTCAAAGGGACCAAGTTCATTTAGCACAGGTCATTTTCTTATCAATCTATCGGAACTAGAAATTCAAAAACCTGGGAATTGAATTTATGGTTGAATAATACAATTGTTTTAAATTCAAAATTGGTTACAGAATATTGATATAAAGTAATATCTACATGTTTGCAGGCTGAAGCTGCTTTCTTTTCCAAGGAGTTTGATAGAGCAGCATTTTTTTATGCCAAAGTAAGTTATTTATATATGGTGATAATATACCCTAATACCCACATGACAGTGGGAAGCATATTCCATTTAGCTGTGGAGAATTAGGTGTGCAAAATTATCAGCGGTTTAACGAGCAAGTATACATAGAAATGTCAAAGAATATCTTACCAATAGTAGCAGACCACTTTTACAAATGAAGTCCATTTCTGCTATTGCAGTTAAACGATGGGGTAAAGGTAACCAACATGTTTTTTTTAGGGAAAAGTACAAAAAAGGGGTCTATACTGTCCCAATTGAAAATTTAAGGGTGTTACTATCCCGAATTTGTAATTGAAGGATATTTCTCATTTTGACCCTTATGTGTAATTACCTTATTTTTAATTACATCTATATAGTTTTACTATTTTTAAATACATCCTTATTTCATGGCAGTAAGCAAAAAAAAAAAACATTTTAAAAAACCCTAAATAGTTTTACTATTTTGTTTTATTGAGATAAGGATATATTTGAAAATAGTAAAACTATATAGGAGGTAAATAAAAATAGTGTAATTACACATGAGGGTTCAAAATGAGTACTCCTAAATTACAAATTGAGGATAGTAATGCCCTTAAATTTTCAAGTGGTGGTAGTACAGACCCCTTTTTCATACTTTTCCCTTTTTTTCATGGAATTCACTGCACATGATCCTGTGCTTGAAGATTTTGTGTGCTGAAAATACACACTTGTCAGTTTATCAAGATAACAATGCTCTAGTTCCTTTTCCTAGCCATGTCGTGGATTTTTGGTGCACTTGAAACACAAAGACAACTTTTAACAGGGGAAATGGTTTTACAGATCAACTATGTATTGTCCTTTGAAGAGATCACTCTGAAGTTTATAAGCATAAACGAGCAGGTATGGCAACTTTACAGATCATCTACTCACGTCTCACTGAGTAGTAATGCCTCAACACAACTTTGTAGTATCTAAAGTGCATGTCTACCAATCACAAAAATTTAAAATCTGTTAGGGATAATGCGGTAAATGATCAACTTTATCTGTCACTTGTGGCGCAATACTAAATCTCTTGGATTTTGCTCTATGAATTTTCAGGATGCCTTGAGGACCTTTTTGTTACAGAAAATTGATAATATTGCGAAGGATGACAAGTGCCAAATAACAATGATTTCCACATGGGCAACAGAGTTGTACTTGGACAAGGTTCTTTACTTATACTCAATTTTCCATCTTCTGTGCAGTGGTCCAATTCCCCAAAGCCAGACAATTTCATTTTGCTTTCCATTCTGTTTTAACAGATCAATAGGCTGCTTCTGGAAGATGACACCACTACAAAGGATGGTGACTCAGAATACCAGTCAGTTATTCGTGATTTCCGGGCTTTCCTCAGCGATTGGAAAGCTGTGCTGGATGAAGCAACCACTATGAAACTTTTGGAAAGGTAATTTATATTTTTTAGCTTTAATTTAGTTCAGGCTTTCGTGCACTTTGGTAAGTTAGTCTAGTTATTCTCATTTGGTGTATTGTGTGTTGAATTACTTATGCCTGTGTTTGCTTTGAGGAATATGATGTGAAAGGAAGGAAACTGAAATGGATTTCATGAAGTATTTTCACTCTCCTTTTCCTTGATATTTTCGGAGTTGATCAGTGGGGAGAATATTGCATTTTGCTGCAGTTATGGCAGGGTTGAGGAGTTGGTTTATTTCGCTATTCTGAAAGAGCAGTATGAAATTGTTGTTCATCATTATATTCAGGTGATTACTGGTTATTTTTTGTTTTTTCACTAAATGTTTTCTACCTGTAACATGTGTTTTATTTTTCCTGTACGAACTTCGTTGGATGTGTCCAACAAGAGTAAGCGAGGAAATAAAAATAATTTCTACATTCTACATCGATAATGCTGAGGAAATAATTTTTGCCAAAAGTGTGTTCAGTTATGGGTTGGCACATTTATACCGTCAACCAATGTTCTAAAAAGCGCTAGGCGGTGAGCACAGCGCCTAGCGATTAATCGGTTAGGTAGGGATTAATCGGAACGATTAATCGGAATTATATATATTAATAATTAATTATAAGCATATATGTTCAAAAATTATTATTTTAATAAAAAATTAAGTCTTGAACAATTAATCGGCTAGGCGGAACATTTCAACACCGCCTAGCAATTAATCGACGATTAATCGGTCTCGAACGGGAATTTTTAGAACACTGCCGTCAACTAATAGATTGGTGGCATAAGCACGGCTCTTGCATTAAATATTTTTAGGTAATTTTTTATTGGCAAAAACATGTTCAGTCATGGGCTGTCACATTTATATGGTCGACTTATAGATCGATGACAAAAGCATGGCTCTTGCACTAATAACTGACTATTAGAGTATAAAATAGAAATTTTTTTGAGATAGATGCATCAAACTGCTAATATAAACTGATAAATGTAACAAAATATAAACAATACAAGTGTTTGACTTGGAAGGCACAGAAGTCATTCAATTGATAATTAATTAAATAACCGCTAGAATATATTGTACGAACGTAAGAATTTATATGATGTGAATATCTATATGCATTGCCTGGGTAAAGAATTCATGCTAAGTTCTGATTGACACCTTACTCTTATTATTCTGTTACCATATCAGCAAGGAGAAGCAAAAAAAGCATTGGAAGTTTTACAAAAGCCCTCTGTCTCTATAGAACTTCAGGTGGATATTAAAATCTATTCCTGGATCATTCGTTTGTCATCTTTTTGCTGCTTCTAGATATGTAGGATGATCATTGATTTGTCAAGCTTTTTTGTAAATGATTACATCACGAGATCTCTTTTTCAATGCAGTACAAATTTGCTCCGGATCTTATCATGCTGGATGCGTATGAAACTGTGGAGTCATGGATGACCACAAAAAATTTGAACCCGAGGAAACTTATTCCTGCAATGATGCGTTATTCAAATGAACCTCATGCCAAGTAATCTATGCATATCGACTTGGCTGTCTAAATCCGTATATTTCTACATATGTTGCTTTATTAGGCATTTAACAGTTTTTAGGCAATTTCAACATGGTTCCTGTTTGTGACTTGTACTTATCTTTATTTTTCCATGAAAAATACTAGTCATAACGTACTTCTCTTTCTTTACTGTCCCACCTCATACTTTTATACTGCTGCACTTGCTCCCATATTTGATTTGATCTGCAGTTCCTTTGTTTCTGTATTCCAAGTTTCTGATCAATAGCTTCAAAATATGCTGATGACACATGTGTCTTTCAATGTTATCGTGCAGGAATGAAACTCATGAGGTGATAAAATACTTGGAGTTCTGTGTTCAGCATCTGCATAATGAAGATTCTGGTGTTCATAACTTGTTACTCTCTTTGTACGCCAAACAGGTTGGAATTACACCTATCTGGTTATGATGATGAGTATATAGGGATGAAAGGAAAAAATTAGTGTCATTATTATGAGATATGCTGATAATGCTTTCTGATATTTTGCTTACAATCAGGAGGATGATAGTTCATTATTACGATTTTTACAATGCAAGTTTGGAAAAGGACGGGTGAATGGACCTGAGTTTTTCTATGACCCTAAATATGCTTTACGCCTTTGCCTTAAGGAGAAAAGAATGCGAGCATGTGTTCATATATATAGCATGATGTCTATGCATGAAGAAGCAGTAGCTCTTGCTCTGCAGGTAATTAATAATCACGTGGCTTCGTCTACATCTATTTTTCAGTGTATTCTATCCATATTTGACTTTTCATGGAAGTTTCTGACCTGCGTTTGTACATCTAAATGTTTCCATCTATGGAAAGAACTTATTTTCCGTTTCTGTAATCAGGCGATTTCTTTTTCCAATGGAAATGAAACTCCATATGACCATATGGTTGTTGCACATATAAAGTATCCTCTTTTTTCTCTTTTTCCTGTGCAACAGGTAGACACCGAGCTTGCTAAGGCAGAAGCAGACAAGGTTGAAGATGATGAAGACTTAAGGAAGAAGCTGTGGCTTATGATTGCCAAGCATGTGGTTGAACATGAAAAGGGAACTAAAAGAGAGAACATAAGGAAGGCAATAGCATTTCTCAAGGAAACTGATGGCCTATTGAAGATAGAGGATATCTTGCCATTCTTCCCGGACTTTGCATTGATTGATGATTTTAAGGTTGGTATCGTAAATTTCTTAATTTTGGATTTCTTGATGGTTCCATTCTTCAAATGCTTTGGCTTAAATATGTCATGTTGTTTACACATGGCACACAATCTTCACTCAACTAAGTGTTATTTGACATAAAATCACATTTATAAAAAAAATAGATAAAGATGAATTGTTGTATATAATGAAAAATGTGAATTAGTTTGGCTGAAACTACACATTAATGCCATATGCTTTTTCTATTCTGGGTAATTTGGAAATTCAATGCATCTTTATATGTAAAAGCAATGGTTGTTTGTGAACATAATTCTTCGCGGTGAACTGAGATTATGTAACATCAGAAAACTAGTCAATAATATTGAAGATAGATTTGGCATCTGTAGTTAGAGCATAAGATTATTCATGTCTAACCTCAAAGCCTAGGGCCAGTTATAAAATCTTTGCTTCCAAATATTTCACGTATCATCTTTGAACATGCGCTCATGTATCTGTTGTTATTTGTACTGTGAGGTCAAAGAATTTGAATTGCTGCAACTTGCAAGCACCATCTCATGAGGTTCGCTCGTATTTACTAGGAAGCTATCTGTTCGTCTTTGGAGGACTACAACAAGCAGATTGAGCAGCTGAAAGAGGAGATGAATGATGCTACCCATGGTGCAGATAATATCAGAAATGATATTAGTGCCCTTGCCCAAAGATATGCAGTTGTTGACCGTGATGAGGAATGTGGGGTATGGATGAATACAATGCTATTTTCCAGTGCTTGCGCTCGTATTATTATGAGATGCACTAATTATCGCTACGATGCATTTTGATTCCGAACAATCTATTGTTTAGTGTGGCTAACTTGTCACATGCCAATAATAGATCAACATTTATTCCATTGTGATTAGGTGTGTCGGCGGAAAATTTTGAATATCGGAGACTATCGTACTCGGGGTTATATGTCTGTTGGACAAATGGCTCCTTTCTACGTATTTCCATGTGGCCACTCTTTCCATGCACAATGCCTTATTGCCCACGTAACCCGTTGTACTACCCATGCTCAGGTACATCACTATTTATCCTTGATATTGTTCGATTAGAGTTGCTGCTAAATGGAAGAATGCCTAAATTGCTGTAAGGCTTTCATTGATGAACTCAACATGGATCCTTGGTTTGTATCAAATTTGGATACTGCTATGTCACAAATGAACTGCAGTTGAATTTTTTGATCGAATTATTTGATATCGTACTGATGGCTATATTAATTGTTTTATGTAAAATTGGATTTGAAGCCTTGTATTTATACAAATAGTTTGTATATTATCTCTTGTGTAATTCTTGATGAAGCTGATAATGGCAGGCCGAACACATACTAGATTTGCAAAAGCAGCTAACATTAATGGGGGATGATACAAGACTATTGTCAAATGGCAGCACTGAGGAGGACACTGTGACTAGCTTGAGCTCAGTGGATAAGGTAATGAGTGGTTTCACGGCTTTAATAGCTAAAGGTTCCAGATTTATAAAATGGGTCTGCTTAATTTGTGAACATCAGAAGCTAAACTCCGGTCTCCACACCCTTCTTTGCGTTTAAAAAACCATCCAACTTTACGACGAATCTTACATTTATTTTGTTTCACTGAGGAACAGATCCGCTCTGAACTAGATGATGCCATCGCCAGTGAGTGTCCATTCTGTGGCGATCTAATGATTCGTGAGATATCACTGCCCTTTATAGAAGCCTCAGAGGACCAGCAGGCCACTTCTTGGGAGATAAATCATCAAAGTATATCCCATAGAAGTTTCTCTCTAGCAATTTAAAGTGAAGTTTTATTGTGTTCGAGTATCATTATTCATTACATAGCACCTCTATAGCAACCTTTTTATGGCTTTCCCTGTGCGAATGTGAACTAAAACAGCGACTATGTCATAGATTGTATTATAGAATGTTCGAAGATACCAGAATACAGTTTACTGATGTATGATGTAAGAATGCGGCCACTCAACTGTTGAAATTTTCACATAAGATGGAGAGTTTTGTTAAGATTGGAAACAAAGTTGTATTTATTATTGATAGAGAGCCTACAATGTCATTCAGGGGCTGAACCTTAGGCACTAACACTGGAGAAGGTAGGAAAACCAGCTACATCTTCTCTTTTTATTGATAGTTTTCAGGTGATGTTTTTCGGACTCAAGGAGAGCCGCTGATGCAGAGCCATTCACCAACAAAGATCTTCTCACAGACAAGATTCGGGTTAAGCTCGGAGAAGAACTCCATGCTAATACCGAAAAACTTTGTAATGCTGAAGCAAGAATCGCCTGCTTGCGCCCCGTAAATGGTTGCACACACTGGTCCGGTTGCCTTCTGCTCAGGTGCAACTGTATTTGCTTTCCCATTAGAGGTGATAACATTCATTTGCAAAGAAGTGAAAATAGATTCTTGTTGGAAACTTACTATTGAACCTGCTCTCAACCATTGTGACAGTGAGCAGAAGAGTGACCATCAGGGCCAAGTTGAACATGAGGGCCGCTCTGTTGCTGAACTTGGCCATGGTCTTACTGGATAACCTGAAAAGGTTACTTTGAACTGAAGTTTACAGTTTCTGTTGATGATCTGTTGCCAGAACAAATGAGATCTATTTATAAGGCGACCAGGCCTCAAGTTGCCATCTCCAAGAATGACTTTTTGAGAAAAATAAGTTAGCTTTGTTACATTAAGCCTGAAAACTAATAGACTTGTTCGTCCATAGTCTCATGAGGGCTCTTTTCTGACGAAGCAGACGAAACATGGAATATTAGCGGCTGACGGGCTGGCCAATGCTTGTCAGTAAGTGTTTAACCGGCAAAGCATTTACGTGCATTGTCTTTTAAAGGTTAAAAGCATATTCAAAATCTAAAATTCAACTATATCGGTTACATTTTTTAAAATAATAATCATTAAATCAGATTCATCAATAAATCACTGAAATTATGAAATTTTTTATATTATACAACAATTTATATTTATTGATCAATAAATTCAGGATTTATGGAAATATTTATGCTATATAGTAGTTTATACAAATTTATGTTTTTAATTTATATAAACTCTTATGATGTGATCGAGTATTATCATTATTATAGTGAAATTGAAAATAAAGTGTAAATGAATAATTAAATTTTAATATTAGAAATATAAAAATTTCTAAATAATGAATATATGCGGCATGAAAATAATTTTTCTATCACTAATAATACTTATGGATATAAGAAAATAAATCCAAATAGTGGCACCACATCGTTGTTAATAATAAGATATAATTTTACTTCATATGGTGTAAATTATATCAAATGATATTTTTTCCTTACGAACAAAAATATTCCATTAAAATTATCACTTAACATGATTGTTTAATGTGTTTGAAGTTTAGAAGTGGTAAGAGAGGTGAGAAGTGAAATTTTGATATCCCACATTTTAAGTTCAAATCATGGTGGTCATGGTTAATAGAAAAATATTAGAAGTTACGTTTATTGTTTATGTACAACTCTTAATTTTTTATGTCAAATATTAACTGGAACGAAAATAGGAAAAATTGAAATAAATTGATTGATTACCGAGCTTATAAGGATTAATAAAAAAATAATTAGCTTAGTGAAGATTTTTAAAACAAGGGTTAATAGTGATTGTCATATTTTTGTGAATTTTTATACCCCTCATGCAAACGATGTGGTATGATACCCCTCTATAGAAATAATTTTTGTGAATTATTGTATGATAGAATGTTCGAAGATGGTCTCTTTCTCTTATGTCAGCCACCTCTATAGAAATTTTTAATTGTAGGTTTTTGTCATGGCACCACTAACTTAAAAACATTCTCCTAACTCCTAAGTGTTCCTCCGTTGCATTTTGCAGATTTGAAAATTTTATTTGTAGGTTTTTGTCATGGCACCGCCAACTTAAAAACACTCTTCTAAGTGTTCCTCGGTTGCATTTTGCAGAGAAAGGGAAGGAGATGAGAGGAGAAGGGTGTTCCCGAATATTCGGAGAGATTCGGGGAGTAAACACTCCCTTTCCTTTTCACCGAATTTGGGTGGATTTAGAGGGAAAGTGATGAATTTGGAGGTAATAAGAAAATTATACCTTTCCTTTCTTTATTTTGATTTTAGTTATAAGGTTATTTAGTAATTTTAATATTTTTTTTACTCTTTTTCTTCTAAATTCATCCTAAACTCGGGAACACCTATATTTCTTTCAAATCTTTTCTTTTCTTTTCCTTCCAAATTCTCTCTTTTCCTTCTCTTCAAACTCAAAAACAAAGCCTAATAATCTTGCAATCCATTGACAAATTCTAACAAAGAATTCAGGTGAAACCATATTCTCCTAATTTCAGTTACGGTTGAGTAAACGCTTTAAGGGAGGTTTTTTTTAGTGATGATAAGCTTTGTTAAAAAAACTATGATTGGATGCACGCTTATTCAAAACAAAATCCTTTTCCCTCTTTGGCACAATTAAAATTCCAATTTCTATATGTTGTGGCTGACATAAGAAAAAGAGACCATCTTCCAGGTGGAGCACAAAATCAGCAAAGAAAATTTTAAAATACTATGAATCTGAAACTCAGGACCAAAAACTTTAAAAAACTTTTAGAACACCATTAAAAATTCAATTTTTTTAAAACTATATAGATGTGTGTGCTCGCTCGAAAACGATGTTGTTTTATATTATTTTTCAATTCATACAGTCCAACCTAGCATAATATGAATAGTTAAAGTAAAAAATCAGAGAAAATTAAAACAGATCATAAAAATATTATCTGATTCGAAAAAATTTAAATAAAAAATTCATGAATTTTATAATATTTTATTTATTAAAATGGCTATGTGAATATGCATGTGTGTTTATCAAATGAACTTGTGTGTTTTTCTCTTGACTAACAATGTTTATCACTTGTGACTCAATTTTTACCAATAAAACCTAAACTAATAGAATGGGAGAATGGCATTTGTGATTTTTAAAATTGAGATTGTTGTAATTTTTTTGTAGTAAACATCTTTGTTGAATCCTCCATTCTTGTTGATGTTGTAATTGTCAGAGCCGGTCTAGCTGTCCTCCTGGTTGATATTGAGCTCGACAATCGAGTTAAAGCAAGTAGTGATGAAATCAGAGTTGGAGTTGATATTGGTATTGGTATTGGTATTGTGTTTGTCAAAATTGATCTAAAATCTCTTATTGATCTTTGAAGTCTAAATGTTGTTATTTTTAGTGGTTTGATCAGAATAAGTGATGGCAAAGTCATTTGGGAGGAATTCGGGGGTGGAGATGTTGCTATTGACAATGGTGGCAGCAGGGTGAGGATTAACGGTGTTGTTGAAGTCGAAGTTGAAGTTATTCATGGTGTGTGCGGAGGCGTAGGAAGTGCTCCAAATGGAGGAGTTTGTTGTTGAGGTTGAGGGAGGTGGGGTGGTTAGAAATAGAGATGACAATTCCGAACGTCGCTCTGCCCTGACCATATTAATGGTGAAAACCGTAACTAATTTGAAGAATTTTTGACGATAAGTTAAGTGTAAGAGATTTGTTAATTCCGTCACGTGCCTGTCCGACTTAGGTTAACCACTCTGAAACCACATCTCACCGTCCTTCTGCATAGTAAACACAAATAGTAGACAAGCAAAATATACAAGTAATTATAAAATATTTACAAATGATATTATGTTCACTACAGAGCTCAAGAGTTACTTTTTTGTATTAAAAATTCTAAACTCATTAAAATATCATCTTACATTACATTCTACTAATTAATCTTTAATTTGAGGCAATTCAAACGTAATTATCATTCATAATTAAAACTCAATCGCCAACACACAATATACAACATTGCATTATATAAATCATTATGTATTTTTCATCATTTCTTATTCTCAAATGGTAGATAAACATATTTACTGCTTGAGGTTTACTGTATAGTACAAGATTAACTAATTTATGTTGCAAACAATATTGCTGCAAAAGACGCAAACTTCAAATAAGTTGTGACTAGTGGTCTACAATAGCTCACTTCTTTTCAGCATCTATCGAGTGACGCCAATCTTGCTAAAGTAGTAGAAACTACACTTTAATAATTTTATAAATGACTGTATACTAATAGCTACAAACCCATAATAATAATCATGGTATCTCACCGAGTCATGGCGCAAGACTACTGCAAAGACAACAAGTTGACATGACGGAAGACTTGTCGTTTCAAGCCATAATGACGTATTCAATATGATAAATATGTATATATATATGTATATAATAGAAACTATTGTTGTTAAATTTAATGAACTCTATTCAAAAACAGAAATGTGTATCTAACATATTAAAACAAGAATAGTTTAATAAACAAAATGAAAGACAAATGTTCACAAGTTAAACTCATCAAACTCCATATTATAATCTCCACCATCTACTCCAAGAGAAACATTCTCATTACTTTCAATGGGGTTCCACCTCATAATCATCATCCACATCATCATCATTTTGAATTGAATGTAGTGAATTTGAAGATGATGAACATATATATCATGATTCCGTTGAGTATACGTGATGGGTGTCATAATGTCATTCAATATCCTACATTAATTGAAGTCATCGAGCTCTTGAAGAAATTTCTCCTCATCTTCCCTTTTTTTTTAAAAAAAATATTAAATATAAATTACAATGCACACACCCGACCACCAGAGGATAAAAACTCTGATTGTAGGGATTGTCAGATTATGAATGTCACTTGTGGTGTTATATTAGAATATAATGTAATTTAGACATAATTATCATTCATAGCTTGTCCCTCTCAAAATCCAATCATCAATCACTCACAGTATACAACATAGCATTATATTGAACTTGACAATCATAAAGGCAGTTCCCCAATCACTCAACGCACACACTCTCTAATGCCCACTTTATGGCATATTCCATATAAAAGAATATTCTAGGTAATGCAGGCTTCCCGTCTCCATCCACCACTCTCAATACCTATAACAAATTATAATGAATAAGTATAATCATTGCATTTTGTAAAATATTCTATAAAAGTCCTTATGATTCATACTAGAAGTAAAGGCAGTGAAGCCTTGAGGCAATCCTTCACATGTTGCCAAAAATTATTACACTGCACTATGCGAGGCACGCTCTTTCCATTTTGTATCCTTGCTACATTTGATCTCTTCCAGTCATCTGTGAAAAACAAAGTCTCCAAATGTTACTTATGCTTAAATATACTTTGAAGAGTAAAAAACGCAGTGAAAAATCTTGTACTCCAACACTAAATCCTCGTACACTAATTCTCAATGCATTAAGCACACGCCCATGTCTGTAAATTAACATTATCGCTCTTTTTTCATCAGATATGATACTTTTGAACTCGCTCATCTTACCAAAGTCTTAGAGTATCAAATAATGCAATGAGCAGCATATGGTGGTAAAAAAAAGTAGGAATCTTCGTCATTAACAAATTACCAGCTGCCTTATAATTAGAGTCATTGTCCATGACAATATGGATAAAATAATATAAAATCAGTTCCTATTTTGAAAATTATAGGAACAAATTATATAATCTAGTAAGTAAATAATATTAAATTATCTGGATGACATCTTCAGTGCCGATTTCTCTATTTCTCTTCTCAAGAAAATCTGCAAACATTATGCCATCATGGGATTTTCGTGAAGCATTGACGGATCCCATAAAAAGGTACTTTCGGGGACTATTAGCAAAAAAATTGATAAGATGTCTTTGTCTGTGGCCAGTCCAACCATCTGGCATAAGAGAGCAACTATACTTTTTTTTATGTAGTTTCATGTCTTTCTCTGAGTCTGCTTTTAGCTTTCTCGGGAAGAGAACCTCTTAACTCATGAAATGTGGGCTACTTCAAACCCGGTCTATAGTGTCCTCTGGCCCTCGAAGCTACAATGAAAGATATACCATTTTCATAAAAAAGATTCGCAATATGCAAGTGAGATCTCTCTTTTTCTTGAATCATCCTCATCCGATTCTCAGTTATAGTTTGAGTAGGACCGTTGACATGTCTTTCATCAATAACTTTCGCTGGACTTTTCATAAGCATGGAAGTAGGTGACTTGGAGAGTTTTGGATCCTTTTGTTGTGTCTTTACAAAACTAAATACCACTTTTTTCTATAATTTAGGCAATTTTCAGAAGGAATATTTTCATCAAAAAAATTTTCGTAAGGTTAGAATTCGAATCTGCTGTCAACATGATCTGGATTGTGCTGCCTTTAGCTTGAGCATGATCCGAGTCGTGCTGCCTTTAGCTTGAGTATGATCCGGGCCTTGCTCATTGTGGTCTTCTGAGCTATAATTCAATCTGGGTCATTCCCTTATGTGATTCAGCTCGATCTGGCTCGAGCTGCGACGCTCGAGCTCTGACTCGATCCGGGTCAAGTTGAAGTTCCAAATATTTACTGTTTATTCTCTTAAGTTTCTTTTTTTGACAATTTAGCCCATGAACTTATCAAAATTGTAGATTGGCCTAGGATCCCTGGCTTTTAAAAATTACATTTGGACACCTGAAGTTTTTCTTAATTACGTATTAACCCCTAAAGTTTGATAGTTTTACAAATCAGCCCCTGAAATTGTCATTTTCTTTAATTTTGATCTGATTTGCTTTTTTTTCATTCTTTTCCTCTTCCGAAGCCACTTTTCTTCAAATTTAATCTAAAAGACACAAAATCAACTATAAATAACTCATAACTAATCTAAAACGACTCAAATATTCTAAGTGTATCTGTCACATGGAAGAACTGTTTGGGGTAGAGCAAGTGATGGAAGTGAATGAAGAGTGAGTTGGGGATTCAGTCAGTGTAGGTGTGAAATTGTAAAGGCTTTGGCAATACCTACCAATCATATGGTTGTTTCTCAATATAGAGTCATGTAACATATAAGAGTCATGTGCAAAAATGATATGGTTAGAGAAATTTTTAAGTAACTATGGCCTTGTTTTGTTGTATTTATTGAGCTCTATTAAGAGATTGTCTCTTATTATATTAAGCATTCAGTGAACCGAATATTTGTTATTTTCCTCTTAATGAATATTTGGAAAATCTGAATGATTTGTTACCAATTTTATATCTGAATCATTCAGAGGCGATATCCGTACGATTATTATAATTATCTCTTTATTTTTTCATATCTTTTTGGAATCAACTCTGTACGAATCGTATTTCAATCAAACCATGTTTGCCATGAAGCAAATTTGTTTTGCTTGATATTTGTTGAAGAACAAGTGTTTATAAATAAAATTTTCTGTAAAATGAATGAACCTATAACGCTGAATTTTAGTATGGCCAGATTTTTTGTAGTAGCTGCATTCTACATCTACTACATTGTTGCTCCCCTTAAATTCATTACTGGTAGCCTTGATGAACTTTTGTTAGATGCATAGTTTATAGCATGTGTTGATTTGTTAAATAATGCAATGACCCATCAAACTTTATGATGTATTTTGGCATTGATTTTTCTCTTGTAATAAGTTGCTTTAATTTTAGGTATTGGTTGCATTAGAAGTATAGTAGTAAAACTCCTCCCAAGTCCCATCAAATAGTGCATGGTCCGATCTTCCTCATCTTTTAAGAGTTTGCATCCTGATATTTAAGACACTTAGTTGCGCAATTACAGCCCCGTATCACCACCATATTTGTATAGCATCTTTTAAACATTTCAATTTTAGCATAAAACTGATCAACAGTCTGAGAATCTTGCCTTTACAATCGCATTCAGCCCCTATCGTGTCTTTCTAGCAATAAGAAATCATGTATTTAATTGAGAGGCATTAGTTTGTTACAAGGCCATACTAAAAAAACTGGCAGATATGTTACAAAAATCTTCGTTTCACACTCATAAATTATTGATTAATCGTTATACGGTGTTGAAACGTTCCGCCTAGCCGATTAATTGTTCAAGATTTAATTTTTTATGAAAATAATAGTTTCTAAATATATATGTTTAGAAATTATTATTAAATTTATTATTAATATATATAACTCTAATTAACTGTGTTAATCATTTCGGTTAATCCCCGCCTAGCCGATTAATCACTATGCGGTGTTGAAACGTTCCGCCTAGCACCTAGTCGATTATTGTTCAAGACTTAATTTTTTTTATGAAAATAATAGTTTTTAAACATGTATATTTATAATTAATTATTAAATTTATTATTAACATATATAACTCTTATTAACTCGTTTCAATTAATCTCCATTAAATTGATTAATCAGTAAAAGCACTTTTTAGAATATTGGTTACAATATGAAGCAATAAAATAGTAATATTCCTCTATCTGCTAATCCGTTGTCCATTGTTGTTTCAAATTCTCCAACTTGTTTTTCTAACCCAAAGGCTGTCTTTGGTTAAGCAAAAATTTGAGGGAAAAAATATTTAAGAGAAAATGAAGGAATCCATTATTTGGTATAAGAAAAATGGGGATGAAAAATTAAATGAAAAATTAAATGAAAAATTTGAAGAAAAATTTATTTAATTTAAAAAATATTTTAATATTTTCTACAAAATTTATCATTACAAACCGAACAAAGAAAAAATAATATGAATTTTAGGATAAATTCATTTTCCCTCATATTTTTCTTTCCTTATGACTTTCCTCAACCCAAACTCAGCCTAAGAAATCATAGTAATCCACAAGACCTCTGCCAAACAGACCTCTGCCAAACAAGACTTGCTCGACATACACCCCGTCGTCCCGCTATCAGAGCCGACTGTCATAACAAGCACGCAAGCTCTTCATCCCAAGCAACGCTAGGCGTGACCAACCCCAACTCCACGAACAAAACGTTTACAGGCTTGCTGCATTGCTGAAGTCTGTACCAAAAACCGCCCCCTCTCAGCCATCGGACCCAAACCAAAATGAAACACGAAATCAAAACCCAAATAACCCAAATCAGTGTATGTGGAGGAAGCTACACACCAACTCCGACTTCCAACGATCCAAATCCATTCCAGAATCTCAAATCTTGACATCTCAAAATCATTCCAAACCAACCCATAATATCTAATTGCTTTCAAAATCAAACGCCTAAATTACCAACATAAAGAAACTCACCATGAATCAATTAGCACTCTACTTGATTCAGAGCTGGGTCGGTCTTGCCCACACCAACTGCATAAATCCTCCGCATCCATAAATCAATGAGCCAAAACCCAAGTTAAAGTTGAAGAACTAGTGCAGCTCTTACAGTCCTAGGGATCATCCGACCATGTTAACATTCGTATGTCCGGACCAAGTTCTGTTCTGGCAATTATGCCTCTCAGTCAAACACGCATCAGTATTGTGTACGGAGTTGCGCAGACACAAAAGTAACTTGCGCAGACAACACAAATCAATCAAAGCCCAGATTTGAGGGATCAAACACAAACACTTGTTCTGTCTGCGTATACAAAATATATATGTATATTGCTTGCTCTGAGTTGAGTTTTGTTGCTACATCATGTTACAAACATATTCACACACTTCAACCACATGACACAGACAACCTCAGCAACTACTCACAAACAACACTTTAGTTCCTCTCTGTACACCTGACCCATATATCCATATGTCCGGTAACAGTTCCTCCACTAATCGCCGGCCAACTTGCAGCCCCTGCGACCAAGCTCAACCCCCACTCAACAAAACAGAAAAAGACTGGAACTTTCGTTGTAGTATGGAGAGGTCAGTTCTGACCCCAGCAGTTCAAGTACAAAACTTGCCTAAAGGAATCCTCGGCTTGCTGTGTCTTGTCGCCACCCTCGCCGCCGGCCTCCACCACAGCCGCCAAAGGACGGCAATCGGAGGCGCCAGAGAATCTCTTGTTGGCGTGATGAAGCGATTTGAGGCCGGAAGAGAACTTGTGGCCCTGATCGGTATGGCCATTCTCTGCGGCGACGCAGGCCGCGGTCCACAACCTGTTCAGATAACTCATTTTGAGATCGAAAGGCTTTTGGCTTCGTATGTGAGTTGTGAGGATTGAATGGTGGGAATTGATGGATATTAATAGGGGTGGGGGCTGGAAAAAAGTGCCAAGTGGTTTTGGGATGAAACTGCGGGCTGGGTAAGTGGTTTCGGATGTGTGGGTTCTGGTTTGGGGTCCGCGTCTGTGGTTTTGGATGTTTCGATAATGTATAGAAAAAGGTTAATTTATTTATTTAATACTTTTTGTTTGCTTCTCTTTTCTTTTGGTATGTTGTGATATTTCGATATGCGTTTATTTATTTATAATAATTGGACTTTTATATGTACGGTCTATTGAAAGGAACACAAGGGAAGGGTCGTAGAAGCTACTTGCTACCAGTTTAAAAGCATTTGGTCATATTTATAATAACTTTTTTTTTCATAAACTTAAATCTACGTTGCAATAAGATTTTTAAATCTTGCGTTGGACTCACATATCATATTATATTATTTTTTATTTTTCATATCATATGTTAATTAGATTTCTAGATTAATTAAATATTTGATTGTTATAATTATTAATTATTTTTTTGACATTTATATGACAATAAATTTTCAATATTTATAAATATTTTTTAATGATTAATTAATTATGGTATAAAGATTGTGTATAATTAAGGATTCTCTAAATTTAAATAGCATACCACATACGACATTTTTAATTAAAAAACAACATATATGGTATATACTTTATATGACGTTTTTAATTAAAAAAACATCATATATGGTATATACTTTATACGACGTTTTTGACTTAAAAATGCTGTATATGTAATATTTTACAGGCGTTTGTATCTTAAAAATACCGTATAAAATATATATGACGTTTTTAAGTTAAAAAAGCCGTATATTCTTAATTCACGAACCGCTTCATTTGCATAAAACAGTATTACATCAGAAAATCATAAATCAATTTTTACATAAAATGAACTGGTCGTGATATGACACAAACACTCTAAGGGCATCTTTAATGGAGGTTCATGGTGGAGGTTCATGGTAGAGTATGAAGCTTACCTGGCATGAAGCTCCATTGTGGACGACCGTTTATGCTCTTCTGACATGATGCCGCTTCACGCAGATGATGCGCTTCATGGAAAATATACGGCGTTTGTAAATATAAAACGCCGTCTAAAACCTAAACTTTATACGGCGTTTTATGGTTAAAAACGTCGTCTAAGATTATCATATGCACTTTATACGGCATTTGTAAGTTATAAACGCCGTATGATGATTAGGGTTTATTAAAATTAAATTGGGCCGGGCTTTTACGTCGTTTGAAAATTAAAAACGCCGTTTAAGTCTATCATTAATTATTAAAATAATAATTATATCCGTTATATGAACCGTATAAAATTTGATAATGAATATAATATGAAAAAATATAAAAATATTATAAGATAAGTGGGGTCCATGTACAGAGTTGTATGGAGGTTTATCTAGTATAGAAGATAGATTTATGAAAAAAAGATTTATGAAATTGATGAATTTGCATGACATAAAACACACATGGTATGACACAAACCTGCTTTATATGGGTTAAAATGCCCTAATGGGGATGCACGGGGATGCACTTTAAGTATGGAGAGAGATGATGATAATGATAAGACCATGTGAAGTTATGATGGTCAGTGGTGCTTTTGTATCCTGGTGGTGGTGATAATGCTACTATTTATTTAGCAATGCATTTATTAGTACTATTATTATGCATCGCCATATTTTTATTTTATTAATAGTAAAATACTGTTGATCATTATTGGCGTTTGGTAGTCATTGCGCAAATAATTTTCCACGTTTCTCGGATGGAACTGGACTGATTAGACGTATCCTATTTGTAAGTTAATTTTTTTTAGAGATTTATTGACATATAATATATTTTTTATTTGAATCGGTTAATATACTCCTACATTTTTTATCTTTCATAAAGCTATTCGTAGACACTTTTACCCTGACGAATTTAGTCATTTTAACAGCTAGTGTAGAAATTGTCCCCACACGTTCCTCCTTTTCATTTTACGTTTTATATTTAGAATGTTTAAAAATAATACAGTACACGTGAATTAACAAAATGTTACATTTTCTGATTTTTTATTCTTTGATTTGGTATTCTTATGTGAAATAGTAGTATAAATATTATCATAATATGTCCGTATTGAATTTTATATTGAATTTTTACATCACAAATTTTTTATTATTTATATTTTAAATAATTTAAAATATGAAAAAATGATGTCTTCGTACCTACAGCATGCTAACCGTATGAAAAAAAATTGGATCGGCTAATACTCAACATGATTATTATTTTTTTATGGTCAGTATTCGTACTTAAAATTAAGGAGTTGTTAGACAGTCCCAAAATTATTAGACTATCACTTTATCATCTCATTTACATTTAAAGACATGTTATGCCACATTTTTTTCGATGAATATGAATTTGGTAAGAATAAATAGTGTTAGGAGTACGTCTGCCTAGTTATTAAATGTTACAGTAATTGATAAACTGAGGATTAATATGATACTGAGATGAGAAAAAATTATCAAAAGAATTCATGTTGGATAATTTAAATCAATAAATATATCCTCAAATGTCACACTGAAAATTAGCAATACAAAAGTAACACTGATAAAAAACATATATAAAGAATACTAGATATGCTCAAATTATCCAAGTTATTGTAGAAATGTCGGATCCACACTCAAAACCAATTGGCAATGAGTTGTGGAGCCCAACTATATATAAGGATCAATTTAGAGCTTCCATTGGGCAATGTGGGATAATACCACTTAATATGCTCAACACTCTCCCTCACTTGCGAGGACCTTTGTTAACCTCGACAAGTGGGACCTCGTGCGGACCTAGTTAACCGTCACGGGCATGTTCTAAGAGTGTGGCCAAAACCCGCTCTGATATCATGTAGAAATGCAGGATCCACACTCAAAACCAATTGGCAATGAGTGGGGGAACCCAACTATATATAAGGATCAATTTAGAGCCTCTACTGGGCAAGTAGAATAATACCACTTAATATGTTCAACAGTTATATCACAAAATATACCAGCAGAAGTGAAATGTAAATTTTAATTGGACAAAATAAATCATAAATCAGGATCAGGTAAAATTGTATTGAACTAAATTAAATAAAAAAAGTTCACAATCCAAATCTGTAAATCCGATTAGAGGACAGATAAAAATTTGGGTGACATTCACAATCCCCGATATGAATGGCCTTTAAAATTATTACGCACTATATTTTATTTTGGGTACATTCGAGAGACAATAAATAAAAAAATAAATAAAGAAAATGTGTGAGAGGAGAGGACACACGGCAAGTGAGCAAGCTTATCCTCCCAGATGAGATCGGATGAGTCATCCATCGATAAATGTAAAAAACGACAATCGGCAAGGTTCATATGATTGTGCCCCACCCGACATCTCCACTCTCACGTGTCGCCATCGGCACTGCGGGGCCCACCGCACAGTTGTTTCTCAAAAATAATGGGAGGTGAGAGAAAGTCACCCTGAGCTGTCTCTGTCGTCTAATTGGATATGTCCTGCGATAAATACGGAATTTCATGTTAATAATTTATCAGAATTATTAGAATGTTTAAATTACAACCGTGTTTTTTATGAAGTACTCCCTCCGTCATTTAATACATAGATTAATTTCAGTAGATTAAAATGAAATTAATGCTAGAACAAATTTATGAGTGGATGATTGATGTTTTTTTAAAAAATTCATGCAAAAAATAAATTTGGTAGATTATTACGAATGATGAATGAATTTTTTATTGATTATGATAATAAAGTGATTAATGTTTGCCGTTTTAAAATAGCTGTAGATATTAAATCCGTATTGAAAAATATTACTCTCTCTGTCCTCTAATACATGTCGTTTAATGTTAATTTGAATAGATTAAGATGAAGTTAATGCTAGCGGTTGAACAAATTTAATACTCCCTCTGTCATCTTTTACATGTCACTTAACCGAATTTTTTTGTCCACTTTTACTTGTCACTTAGCAATTTCAATGCGTATTTAATATCAACAACTACCTTAAAACGTCAAACATTAATTACTTCTTTATCATAATCAATACAAAAATCATTCATCACCAGTAATAATCTATCAATTTTACTTTATGCACGGATTTCTTTAAAAAAACACTAATCACCCACTCATTAAATTTGTTCAACCGCTAGCATTAACTTCATCTTAATCAACATGTATTAGAGGATGGAGGGAGTAAATAGGTAGTTAATATTTTTTTAAAAAAATTCATGCAAAAGTAAAGTTTGTAGATGATTACCAGTGAGAAATGAATTTTTTTATGGATTATTATAATGAAGTGATTAATGTTTGACATTTTAAGATAGTTGTTGATATTAGATACATATTGAAAATTGTTAAGCGATAAGTAAAAGTGGACAAAAAATTTCGGTTAAATGACATGTAAAAGAGGACAGAAAGAGTAAGTGATAAATAAAAATGAGCAAAAAATTATGTGACATATAAAAGAGGACAAAGAAATTAAATACATTCAACAATTGCAAGCCATTATAGATACCTACTATCAGTTATCATAGCAAATGCGTACTTATCACGCGCTAACATAAAAACATCGTACAATTGAGACATATTTATTATACAAATTTATTCTTATCATATTGTGTTTTATCTAATTTTATCGTAATATATGAAATTGATAGGAAAGCACAAAGCATTATAAACTATAAGAGAGGATATGTTGGTCATTTTATCGTATTTCTTTTCACTTCATTCAAAAAAAATATGCAAAAAAATGGTCATTTAAAATGCAGCTTTTTACGTCAAGATCTTAATTTAATCTTATTCAATTAGATTGAATGATAGGAGAGGCTGTCAAACAATTTAAATTAATAGAGGCCTTTCTTGAGAGAAGACAGATGACAGATCTGAACTAACGATCTTCACATATATATAGCTTCTCTCGGGGGCTTCATATAATCCACGATCCCATATAGATGATCTAAGGCTTACAAATCTCATCCAACAGATCCTCATCTAGTAGAACCTCATCCCATGAATAAACATAAAATAAGTTTAATTTATTTAGTAAGAATAAAATTATTATTCATTCGTATATTTTTATATCTAATTCATTAAACTAACATAAATACGTATAGAATTATTATATTTGAGTAAAGATATATTAGAAGTTAGCACCTTAAAACATATATATAGAGAGGGTGGATCAGTTGAGAACCTTATTAAGTTAAAGAACATTTGCGGACAAACATGGACCAATCATTTTGTTTCATTTTTTAAGTTTATTAATTATACTGTGCTAATTATCAAAAAGTCATATTAATTAATCTAACAAATGACTGCATTAATATTTTAATTTTTTTGAATCACCCACTTATTGAATCTTTATTTTGGTAATGAAATCACCAGTTAATCACGGACTGCATAAATCACTCAAAAATACAATATTTAATTTCGATTATCTCTCCTCTTAATTGCTGTATTTTACCTTTCTCCATTTAATCATGGAAAACGAGTGGAGTTTATTTTGAATGTACAAAACGAGTGAAATTTTGATAGTGAACATTTTGTAATATATATTATGTGCACCATTTTTGTACATATTTTGATGAATGGTGAACACTTTCATAAATTTTAGAAATTATTGCTTATTTTGATTTTTTATGAATCTGGATAAATTCTTTTGACAGTGAACATCAGTTTACTTAAAAAAATATTCACCATTTGAAACGAGTGGAGTTTATTTTGAATGTACAGAATGAGTGGAATTTTGATAGTGAACATTTTGTAATATATATTATGTGCACCATTTTTTTACATATTTTGATGAATGGTGAACACTTTCATAAATTTTAGAAATTATTGCTTGTTTTGGTTTTTTATGAATCTGGAAAAAATGTTTAGATAGTGAACATCCGTTTACTGCAGATGTTCACCATCCAAAACCCCTAAATCCAGAAAATTAGAATAAAAATTTAAAAATATCAGTAAATTAGAAAATAAAACAAATCTCATATGGTATGTAAATTTAGAACGAATCTCATATAACTAATGAAGCATAATAAATAAGTTTTTAAAAGGAAATCATATAATTAATACATTGTTATTTCATGTAAAAAATGATTGGTTTAGAGTTGTCCACAAAAGTTCTCAACGGATCCTTCCGCTATATATATATATATATAAGGGAGGGATCCGTTGAGAACCTTCTTAAGTTGAGAACCGTCATTTTTTTATTTAAGTTTATTTATTGAGAACCTTATTTATTGTTCCGTTGAGAACCTTCTGGACCTATCATTTTGTTTCCTTATTTAAGTTTATTTATTGTACTTTATTTATTTATTTAACATTCATTAATGTGACTAATATGGAAAATGTAATTATTGATAATTTTAACTAAGTATCATTAATATTTAAATATTTTTTCATAGTTAATAATTTGATCATTAAATACATTTTTTTGTATTTTCTTTTAGTGAATGTTCACCATTGCGTATTTTATGAATTTTTAGATAGTGAATATTTTCAGATTTTTTCTGAGTTATAATTTTTAATAATATTTTTTTAGAATAATGAATAGATAGTAAAATATTTTTTTTATTTCTTAACAGTGAACATTTTTATCTCTGAGTTTGTACAGATTTTATTTTATATTATGACAGTGAATACTGTGTTGAATATGTTCAATGTCGAAAGTATATTGCAAAATAGATGTTCACTGTTGAAAAAATTATCCAAAACTCATAAAAATATCAAAAAATCAATAATTTTTCAAAATTTGAAACATGTTCACTATTGAAAAATTATCCAAAACATGTTCGCTGTCGAAACTCTTTTTTTTGATGTTCACTATTGAAAAAATTATCCAAAACTCAAACAAATATTAAAAAATCAGTAATTTTCAAAATTTGAAACATGTTGACTATTCAGAATGAGTACAAATAACGGTGAATATGATGAATTAACAATATATCAACAGAAAAAGTAAACAATTATAATGGAAGTAGAGGAGCGGAGTAAATTATAACGGTGAACACGATAGATGTTCACTGCGAGAGTAAATTGACCAAAAACATCTCACAGATCTGCCGATCTACAGTCTGAATTCCAACTGCGGTTATCCGATTCGGGAGAAGAGGAGCAGAGTCATCAGATCTTGAGAATCTATAAGCCATGGAAGCAAAGGCGTGAAGGCGAGGAGGATCCGGTTACCCTAATTCATGACGTTTGGTGCTGCCCTTGTTGAATCCTTCACATCCCCTTCTGCGGCTAGACGTGGTTGGAATAAAATTAGGGTTTTGTGAGATTGGGGATTGGAGGGAGACGTAATGTGTTGAACAAGAAAATTGGCTTACCCATTTGATGAAAATTATATTAGAATGCGTAAAGGTAGAACCTTTGATGTTGGTGGATCGAAAGCGAAGACAGCAAAACGGTCGGCTTGGCTTGGCGAAGAAACTCGAGGGCTCGGATCGAAGGCGGAGAGGTTACTTTCGATCGAGGTGTTGTGGCTGGATTTTGTTGTGGAGAAGAAAAAGGAAGCGAGTGAGAGAAATATGCGATTGAGGGAGAGAGACAAAACTAATCAATCATTGAGTAATTTCCTCTCATTAAATATCATGCTAATTAAAAAAAATACGTATTAAAAATAATTAATAGGATATAATGAATGAAGTTACAAAACAAGATTTATAAATATCAAAACATGGTCGTTTTGCACATAGAATGATTAGTCCACGTTTGTCCACAAGGTTCTCAACCTGAGGAGGTTCTCAATTGATCAAAAGTTCTCAACGGATCCTTCCCCTATATATATATATATATATATATATATATATATATATATATGTATATATTACTTAATCACATTAAATACATGATTATATGTTGATCTAGTGTTGAAGGAACGAGTTGGGGATCTGATTCCATTCATACAAAAATATTTTATAATTTTGCTTTGACCTGGCAATGGTTTGGGCCTCGAGAGAGGCGTAGACCTCGGACCGTCGTCCGTCCCACCTACCCTCAGAACCAGGCTTGAGTTCAGAGTTGCCTCCAACTATACATGGGCGGCTCGTGAACATAGAAGACAAGAGGAACTCTTGTCTAATAATCGACAACAATTAATGGAGAGACTCAATTATTACATTTTCAAAAAGAAAAATGTGTTTTAATTGAAGTAAAGAAGGAGAACAAGGTATACTGTGATAGCAGATGAATCCGAGGATGAGCAGCATAAGCTGAATACGGGAAATCTAGAAAATAATACTGAGAGAGTGGCCATCAAGGAGATGAAACCGCCAAGGCATTGAAACTCTAAATAGACTACGAGTGGAGGGAGCAAAATCAAAAAAATCTGACACATATCCTATACACAAATCGACCCACTATTTTTCAACAAGATCAAACTATAAGTCTCAACGTCTTAGTTCACTATTACATATCAGTACATTTTACCATGTTTGATTATGATTGATAGAACCATCATTAAGGTGTCATACATAAATAAATTTATAATATCTGACCTCACTAGAAAGTAGTAAGTACATGGTCGATCTGCAGAGACTGAGTTCCTGACACGTTAACAACTTGACATTTGACAAAGAAAAGACTAAAATTAATGAAGAATTAGAACTGTAATGGTGACTATGGTCATTTCAACCTGTACACTAAGTAGAAAGTCGGTAAGATAAATATGTAGTTCAGATGACTTGATTTATGAGATTGTTAATCATCGATGCTACAAATGAAATTCTATTCAAGCAATGAAATCAACAAAATATATATCTCATATTCCATAGTGTAAACAATTAATCCTATTATAAATTCATCATTTTCTTCAGCCAATGATATGAATTATATATATAACATGCTCTAGTAGGTTGTCAGCCTAGCAACATGACATATGCAGTTGTGCTAATATGATATGGAATTCAGACTAAGTTATATTGCTTTCGCATAACTTATGATATATTATTGTAAATGCTCTATCTAATTGATATTTGGCTTCCACCTCACAACCGGAATCTAAGCGCCTAGGCTTCATACAATGAGGCACTACACACATCAGTTTTGTCATGCACGTCAATACAATCATTCAAATTCTATGCAATAACGATACCAACATAAATAGAATTTATCAGCACAAAATATCTCTCAACAATCATTACAAGCTTACAACATTTGAACTATATAAGAAATTTAACCACTCAGAGGGCCATATACATAAGCATGAGTAAAGAGGTAGAAAAAACCCTTACAATCTGACTCAAACCTATGCTAGGACAAATTCTTTACTGCTCTCCATAGCTCCTTGAAGACCTTTGACTGCACGTCGAAGATTGCACCTTAGAAACAAGGTTGAAACTCCACACAATACACTTGAATTAGGAGGCAAAGACCTCCTTATATAGGTGTGGGTAGCTTAAGACTTAATTTATACGTTGATGCAGATCTTATGATGAATATATTCAGGCAATAATGACGGAAGTCAGAATTATTGGCTTATAAAAATGAGAATCGTATTTGGAATCGAATCAGGAAGCTTCTTGCCCATCGATATTGATCGCCCCGCTGGCAGAAATTCGTAGTAAATTAAGCATTGACCACTTTTACCAAATTGTGGATAATTCTCTCATTTTTTCTATAGCCACTTGAATCATACAAATCCGACTTTTGGTAAGAAAATTATGATATTTACAAGTTTCAAATCGTCATTCAAATGCCACGCCAGTTATATTCATTCTTTTCTTTGTATGACACATGTATCTCTCTCGCCATGTCACCACGTGCGCGGCAGTTGTCCATTGCACGCGGCTCTTGCGCTCGGTTGACTAGCAGTATTTTGTCTAATTTTTTCTTATCCTAATTATGCTATAAAATTGTCCTATTTAGCATATTTTCACATTAAAATCTGAAATAAATTTGAAATAAAAAATTAGCTAAAATCATTAAATAATACTAAAGAGCGGTCAAGAATTAGATGAGTTAAGAATGAATGAGACAGTCAAATTTAGTCTCATCAATGATCAATTACCACGTTTGAGAATCATGGTGAAAGCAAACGTCCAAAATTATAAAGTATAAAAAAGATAATAAGTATCAACCAATTACCACGCTTCAAGATATGAAGCGTGGTAATAAGATAAAAAAATATTAAAACTTAAAATTAGTAAAATATTAGATAATAAAATTAGTAGTTAATTATATTAATTTAATTTAAAATTACAAATTTCTTTAAATAATAAAAAATACAAAATATATTGAAACATAAAAGATAAAAAATACATCATATATATATGTATCAATATGTCATAAAATACATCCAATGAAATATTAAATACAACAAAATAACCTAGCCTACAAATGACTAGCTATAACCATATGATGGGCGTCCATTACATGCACCGCTATCTTCTCTCTTACTATGTCTATCTCAAAACTGGCATAAGGTGTGCGACCCACTCCAAAGTACTGTGAACAGATAAAAATAATTAAAAAGAGTAAAATAATGCATAATAATTATAGTATTATAAAAATAGAAAAATATTTAAATTTTAATATCATACAGTGCACATCAAGTCAAAACCATTGATGATGAGATGGATACGAACTTCAGATAACATAAATCTAGCGTTATTCCAACACTTCTTGTGTGGACAGTTGATCAAATCCTCTCCAACTCTTGCACCGTGTACCCGAGCAAAGTTGCAAAATTTTGCTACGCCTTCTTCGTATTCATGGCTCAAGCGTTCACAAATATCATTGTCTACTCATTGCGCTTCACATAAATTGACTAGTGATAAAAATGGAGGATAACGTATTATAACCTAACCTAAGTATGTTGGTTAATAGATTAAAATGTATGTATAGAGGGGACGACAAGCGTGACATATCGGTTTAAAAATCATTTTATGGTTTTTTCCAAAAGATATTTCAAATCTATTTTAACTAATATTTACAAAAAGTTTTCACTAAATTCTGGAAAAACTAAACGACAACAAACAACACAACAGAGTCAATCTAAAAAAATTTCATTAAAGAATTGATATTTAACGAAAATGTTAATTTCCTTTAATCATTAAATTTGTAATTTCATTAAAAATTAAACTAATATTAATTCAATTTAAGTTAATAAAATGTATTTTTCATATAAAAATGTACTAAAAATAAAAAAATAAAAAAGAAATAACACTTCTTCACTTTTACGTCAAGTTTATCTCTATTAGAATTTTGAATTGTAAAAATTACACAACCACAGACTTTTAAGTGTGCTACACTCACCTCTTTTCCTGTATTAAATATATTATTGTGTCCACTACTTTTGTCCATAATATTTTTAGTGAAGTAGCATGTAATCACATACTATGTTCTCTCATTCAGTGTTTTGTTCTATTTTGTCATTTTTTGAAAAGTTCTAAGAATAATTTTCACCATACTAATTTCATGGTCCGGCCTATAATCGATAATATGTTTGTTACTATACTCACAACCATTTTAGGATATTAGAGACTTTACATTGAAATCTGTCTCAGCCTCCACTACAACTTCCTAATTGACAGTGCATTAAATGCATCAAATTTATTTTTTAAAAAATAAATCTTAATATTTTCTAGTGGCATCATTAATAAAAATGACATAATAACGAGCTTCTTCTGCCAATGCCACTGATATAGGTCCATAAACATTTGAATTAATTAAGTTTAACTTACCAAATTATTGTTTTTTCTAGTCATCAAGAATGTAACCCTCTTCTATTTTTCTAGTACATACGGCTCACAGAATTCAAGATTCGCACTCTTCACTCTTGGTATCTGCCCTCAATCAATTAGCATCTGCATTCATTCTTCACTCACATCCGCCTTACTCCTTTATATTAGTCACTTCTTAAAATCACATGAACTCTTCCTTATCTAACTATCTCCTATGAATAAGCATTCTCTTGAGGCAAACAAAAATATTTAAAATCTTTAAATATCTAACAAACAAAGTAAGATTTACAATAGGACATCATCTTTCCTATCATTAATTGTCTACAATATGAACAATACGAAATTTCTTAACTATGAAGTTAACCATTAAATCTTTACAATATGGAACGAAGCACCTGAATCCATAACTTATGCATGTATATGATTCTTAACGCAGCATGCCAATGCATCTGAAGATTTATTAGTTATAGTAACCTATTGACGCAAGAAATTTTTACCTTATATATAGCAATGTCCAATTTTGGGATCGGTTGAAGTCAAATCAATTCATAAAGATCGAGTTATATGCAAGAGGGAAAATGAGGCTTGTCCAAGATACTGAAAACTTAGCTAATATTTATTTAATCATGGACGATTGATTCGATTTAAGCAAAAGTCACTACATAAAATAAAAGCAATGTAAAAGATGTTAGTGTCTGCCCATTAAACCAGTTAATTAACTCATATTGACTAAGATTTTGATTGTCTCGACAATTAATTTGTTCTTAATTAGAAATCATAATGTCTTACTACAGGTCCCTTATGATTAATGAGTTTTAATCCATGGCTAATTAAGAATAAATTTATAGGATTGCACACAGTCGAGTGGAGGATATTTTATTGGGTAAAAACTGAATGAGATTTGGTCCAGATGTAATTTGGTCCAACCGCGCCTAAATTGGATTGGATAAATGAATCTAATGGTGGAATCCATTGGTGTATTTCATGGATAATATCCATTTAGTTGTTGGATTTGACGCACGGGGCAAAATCTAATAACTTAATTCTCTATAAAATACAATTATTGATTAGGATTTCTAAAAGAGACGTCGATTTTAATCTAGAGATAACAAATTGATCATTAGATATGGAGATAGTAGTGAGAACATGAATTTCTTATTCGACCCAAGTCAGGAAGTGCGGTATCCACCACTTGTGTGTGGATACTGATAAAGGTATGACAATTGGTGTATTCTTTAGAGACAATCCTGCCACAAATTCTGAGGTAATTTGTTCTAGGTTTTGATATATACAAAAATCATAAGAAATTAATAAATACAAAACTCATTTATTAATAAAATGGAAAGCTCCATTCATTAAGAATGAAGTAGTCCATGACTTATAGAAAGTCGTACATTATGATGTATGAAAATCTACAAGTATATATGAAAGCTAGAAATGATTTTATATAATTATATGCATTTACTTAAAGATGCAGTAAAAGTATTATGCATATATGATATGACATAAACCAAAAATATTTGAATGGTTCAAAGAATTACATAAGAGAACAACCAGATAAGAGGATTAAGTCTCCTCGATCTGATTAATGAGTAAAATATATGAGTCTATAATTACATGATTATCAAATTGAGTGTGACATAGTTTCACAACTCACTTCTTCTAGAACACCATACTTTGATGATGTGTCTTAAAGGATAGATCAAACTTTGTTGAACATAGTTTGATCAATGATGAATCACACTAATCTTTAACTAAGATTCAAGGGTATGCAACTGAAATTGTTGTGCTCAGTAGGAGTTCATCAGGAACGATAATAAAGACAACATATTGGATATATTTTGCAAATTTCATATTCTAAGATTGTCTTTATTTAAGATATAGGGATATTTGTGAAATGTTCACAAACATAACTCCCGAGATTGATAGGTGCTTCTTTGTAAGAAACCTAAGAGATTTAATAGATTTATACACTACCATTAAGGGATTATTATTTTTCGCTCAAAATAGAGTTTTCAAGAAAATATGATTCCCAAGAAAATTAGAGGGAGTGGAGTGCAACTCGAAAGAGTTTGAGAATCATAATAAATATTGCATAAAGAGTTGTGACTCTTCTCGTGATGGCGCCTCAAAGGTCTAAAGGGATCAGTCATGTACATATATGACATGTTTAATTGATGATTGAGAATTGACATATGTTATTAATGGAAGACAATGACTTATTAATTATGAAGAAGCAATGGTGGATACTAACTCAGGGAAATGACTTTATGTCATGAAATCCGAAATGGAATATATGTGGCCAAAATAAAGTAGTGATACTTTTAATTTTTTCAATGATGTAATAATCATAGGAAGTGAATGAATATTTAAAAGGGTCAGCATAGTTGAAAATGTTCTAATATTTAAGAATGATGATAGGTTTCAGTTGAACTCATAACTTTAAATTCGATGAAACTCATCACAGTACTTAAATCTTTTCTGATAATTTTAGCTATATAAATATTTTTGAAATATAATATATGTGTGTAAAACAGGTTCCTATAAGAAAATTCCTATAGAGTTTTACATCTTCAGGATATGAAATTATGTAAGTTTTGATGTCCTCAGACTAAAACAGAAAAATCGAAGATACAATATTCATTTCTAAGTATTAATAAAAGAAATTTTATTATCATCAAAATAAACAAGAATTCCTGAACTCTTTCTTCTTTCACACATCGGGTTTCCAGCAAGCCACTGCTACATCTATTTCATTAGGAATTGATGATCTTTTAACAATACCTTCGAAAGGATGGCTAGTACAGGATGCTGAACAACAAAGTTTCCTTTTGGAAAAAAATCATCATTACGGGAATGTACATGCGGTAGAAAAATTACGCCAATCCATTGAAA
>NQLW01000039.1:292844-354169 GCA_002312845.1 Kalanchoe fedtschenkoi | reverse complement strand
CATTATTATAGAATTTCAAGATCACAATGAATCTATGATAAGATTGTTTATTTACAACAGAATAGTATACAAAGTCAACAGATCTCAATTACTACAATAAGATTTATGGCTACACAAACCGTTGAGGAGAGTTCAAAAGCACGTCCAAAACAAACAGGTATAGGGGGGTTGTTCACATGAGGGTTAATGAGAGCACAACCATTATGTTAGATATATATGTATGACATACTCATCTATATTTGACAGAATGTTTCTGAATGTGAGTTATTCGATCACACAACACTTTAAAATATGGCTGCTATAGCAACCATCAATATGGTAATATTCATTATTTGCATAGAGAAAATGTTATAATGTTTAAAGAAGAAGTGAGTAACTAGGAAAAATCAAAATGGACGCAACATATGAATTAAGCATCATGCTAAGAAGATAATAGTATGGATGAAATTGACAAGAGAAAACACTAAATGAGCAAAGAAATAGTTATAAATTCTACTATTTTTAGAAGAAGATCAAATGCAATGCCTGAGGACATGGCAGTGAGACTGAGGAATGCCTAAAATTATCCCTTTTATATGTCTTTGACTAGTTCCAAAGGCCATATGGCTCTTGTTTTATATCAAAATGGCATGATTGTGTATCAGTAATTTCATGTTCAAGCCGTCAAAAAACGCTACTTAAGTTATGCAGTTATAGGTCTTGCTCTTGGGAGCAGCTTTTGATGGAACATAAGTTTCATATTTTTTTTAAAAAATATATTAGTAAAGACCAAAAAGTGCAGTCCAGGCAGTACAAGGAGGGCTTTCAAAGGTGATAGGATCATGAAACTACAAAGGGATGCTCACAAAGATGAGCTAGATGCCTTCACGAGGACTCACACCCAAGACACTTGGTTTTAAATATCAATTACTTGATCATCTCATCCAACACCATTTTGCAAGTTGCATGTTGTAAATGTGTAATTGTGCTCTATATGTACTTTTTTTCTCATTTTTGGATGAAATATAATTTTCAAAAAAAAAAAACTCATCTCTTAAATTATGAGCATATAACTTATTATTTAAGATAAACAATAATACTGGGAGCCTAAGATTATTTTTTTCATTATATTTTTCTATTTTTAACTTGTTAATTAGCCACCATTTTGTCAATTTAATAAACACCCACCTCTTTAGCCTTAGCATAACTTAAAAGAATCTTATCTTCATGCTCATAGTACTCATCACATTTTTTAGACTAGACATTTTGGCGTACTAGCAAAATTTCATGTGTTGTTTTTGACATTAATCAACTTGGATTTGTGAGGAGAGACTTTATTTATCACATATATTAGTTTGAACTTTATCATAAAAAATAAATTTTAAGTTAATGGGATGTCATTGTTCATCTTAAAGCTTCAATTTGGATGAATGCGACCGGATTCATTATGATAGGGGTTGTTTGTGGGGTGGGACAAGAAAGAGGGATAAAGAAAACAAAAGAAGAATAGAAAAATAAAAAAAATACCCCTTTAATTTCAGATTTAATGGTCGTTTAATGGTGGTTGTCAAAATGACCGTGATCTTTGATGAATACAATCAATTCTTGATGAGTAAGTGAAGATGTAGTATTTTCAGCTTCTACAAGTTGGATTCAAACACTTTCAAAAATGATTTATATCGGGAAAGTTTGGATCAAACACAAGAAGCTACGATAGCCTAAACAATTTGTGACCATCGCCACACATTCAGTTCTCTGATAAAAGTTGGATGATTGGGGTTTCATCAAACGATGAGGATGTTCCGAGGACGCTACTTTACCCGGAATGTATTCTTGCACATGTAATTCTACAAAGTAATCCACTTACTACGTCATGGTTATATCAGTATAAATAATCTCACTTGGGCTCTCACGTCAATATCCACCTCCTAGACCTTTCTCTAACGCTGATAATAATTACAATCTTTCCTGATATTGATTCATCCTGCAACACATTTAGGAATGTGAGGTACTTAACTTTCTAGACATGTATAAAAGTAATATCAGATTCTCATTCATCCCTTCTTAATAACCTCTGACCCTCTCCTTCTGTTACCGATCTTGAATGGCTACAACCATGTTAATTAGACATCAAGATAACTCTGGTACTCGCCTTCGTTGGCTTGATTTATATGGAGTACATGATTTTCCTGACTAAACACTAACACTCAACTTCTTTGACAATCTTTAATTCTCACCTTCGGTTGTCAATTGCATTTACTACATTCGATTCATACTCTTAACCACTTTTAATTCTCACCTTCATTGAGCATGATCACAAAGAGTGATAGAGTCTAGGTTATTCTGTTTTATATGTACGATGCTCTATTATATAAAACATATCAATCCCAAGACAAGGCATGGTAACATTTGAAATAAAGACAATCCATGACAACAAGTAATGAGAAAAAAAATTTATAGATAAAAACACGAGGAAGGTAAAAATACAGTATTTTGGAATACATAGATCCATACAACCAAAGGAGACTACTCACTCATGATTTTGTTAAAAGTCACAAATTTCTTATGTAGAAGTTAAGGAAAAAAAAAGATATTGTAATTGAAATGCTCTATTTTTTATGCTTTTTTGGTGACTTGCTTTCACTTGATGGTTTTTCAATATGAAGGATATCTATTTCTAATACAGGATATAGGTGAGAAAGGAAGATGGTCAAATACCATTTAAGGGAGAAGGATTCTCTTCTTGAATACTCATTCAGTGCTTTTTGTAACTCTTTACTCGACCGTGTAAGATTGTGAATGATTTGCTTACCCGTTCATATAAGTTGTACTTGGTCGAGTAAGAGCAAGTGCATTTTCCTTACTTGATTGAGTAAGGTGCAATAAATACCTTACTGGGTCATTTTTCCTCGATCAATAATCATGCGAGTCATTGTTTTCTAAGGCATTACATTAATATTACGATGACCGCTCTAATGGTTGCCAAGATGGTCGCAATTTCCACCATCTAAGAAAGTGAAATTTAGTGAGATCTTTAGTGGTGACGGTTGTGTCTGATTACTAGATTAAATAGTGCCATATGGTCGTCAATTTTGACCCAACAATCTCCTACGAAAACTTTAATTCCTCAACTAATGATACTCATTTAATTAGTAACACTCTAATATGCAACAAAAAAAAATCTAGAGAACTCAGTTCTATTCTCAATATTCAAACAAGAATTCAATAAGAGATGTTATATTATTGTTTTTTTAATAAGTAAAAATTGATAAAATTTAAGTTAGTACATATGTCAAGCAATGGAAGTAGCATATCCTTATTTATTGAAAAACTTTAGTAATTTAGAAAATTAGTCAAAGTAATCTTATAAAGAATGTTCACTATTATTATATATAAAAATATTCATTATTATATTTATAAGTGCCACCAAGATGGTAGCCTGTTAAATTGGATGTTGGTCTTCTATCTTCAAGGTGAGAGTTCAGATCTTGGTAGTGGAGTATATTTTCTTCTTCTCCCATGGGTGTTGTGTTTGTCTCTTAAGTGGGAGCTCTGGCTGCCCCCTGTGTGGATGTGGTTGGTTCTTTGTTCGACATGGTGCCCCGTGTGGCCTATTCGTAAATGTGATCAATATGTATGAGCCAATTGCTATGCAATAAGTTATTTGTAATCAAAGAAAATTATTATATTTAAGAATGTTCATTTATATGTGCTAAAATAGATCACTTATTATATATATTTGCATTGTATGAGGCACTATTATTTGATACTATACAAATTTTATTAAAAGTCTCATGTGCAAACATATTTTTTATTGCAAAATAGTCTTGTGAAAGATAGTTATTATTACATGTAATGATGTTCATTATTATATTTAAGATTGATATTTGATATATACACAAATAAAGTTCATTATCTCACATATATAATGCATGTGGAAACATTATGGATCTATCATGTAGCAATATGTTTCAAATGTCATATTTCAACATTATCATTTTTATTAAATAGTGTTGTAAACAATGTTAAATATTTTATATACAAATATTTATTATAATATTTGTGGATGTTATACAAAATTGTGCATTGTTATATACATATGTTAACTATTAGTTTATAGTCTTATAGATGTTCATTGTAAAGTATAAAAATTATCATATTTTTGTAGTTATGAAAAAAAAATCAGTCACACCATTTTTATTAATGATAAATCTTATGCTATAAAATGAATTTTTATAATTATAATGTTCATAAAGATTCTTTAAAATAATAGTGACCACCTATTTACGATAATAATTAATTTTGTTAAAATAATAGTGATCATTTTTCATGGATTCGATAAGTATTGTTATTATTTCAATAGATATTTTATTATTTTTGTGAATATACTAATGTATATTTCATGGTGTTAATGTTCTTCATGGATATGATAAAAAAATTTATAATAGTTTTTGTGAAGTTGTGGTGAGGTGATTATGTGATGTTGAAGTGGAGGGGATTAGGTAGTTTTCAATTTTTCTACGGTGTGGCATGATAAATATAGCCTTGTTTGGAGGTTTGTTGGGTTTGAACTTATGAACCCTCTCAATACACATATCAAATTTTATATTTTAAGTATTTAAAAATAAATGATATTAAAAGTGGGATGTATCCAAATGATTGGGTGTGAAAAATAATTTAAAGATTCAGAGTTCGATTCTTAGTATATACTGTTAGGTTGAATTAATCATCATAGTAAAAAGTTAGGAACATTTTTTTAAGCTATAAAAAAAATTCAGCGAACCCTCACTCCTGATTCATTGCAACCGAGACCAAAGTATCACCAGACGTAAATAAGTTATAAGCAACCCAAATTCCTCCAAAAAAAAAAATGCACTAAAAAAATTGGTGAGCACGCAAAAAAACCTAAAAAAAAAAAGTAAGCATGTAAAAAAAATTACAGTGAAGCAACTTTACAGAAAAATAAAAGAGAGCCGAGGATGATGACGGGTTTAATCGGATTTAGTAGGGGTGGTTTTTAAATATATAAGTAGATTTTGATTAAGATTAATGAATGTTAGATACGGTTAATTTGGTAGATTTTATGAAAGTGATATGTATGGTGGAAAATTAGGAAGATAATAGAATAAAGATTTTGATTAAGTTAAGTTGGGTAGGATAAAATTTTAATTAAGATGTATAATAATTAAATTAAAATAAAATAAATAATAGAAAATTAAGGAAAGTTCGCCACGTAAAATTTTTATTAAATGAAGAATTTTGATCGCTCCGCTTCTAGTTAATATATATATATATATATAGATATATAGATGATATTATATTCCCATAAATATGTTGAACTGCACATATGATGCTACTATCAAGATAGAGAGGGAGTGTGCAACTCCTCATGACAATCGAAAAAATAAATTTATTACTAATAATTCTACCATCATGTGTTATTTGATACTCTCTATTTATAAATGTTGGTTTAACTAGTTATTTTTGTATGATATATTACGATAAATATTATAATGATGTGCTTTAATATAATTGTATTGACTTCTATTTTGATAAGATATTTTTATCATAATTTTGGTAATATTTATATTTTGAATAATTTGCATGTAAAAATTAATACATATTATTTAAATGACAAATAAAAGAGACAAAAATAGTATCTCATTCATATTATCAAGTGAGCTTAATTATTAAAAAAAATTGTTTATTAAGTGACCGGCGTCACACATTGCCCAAATTTTTGGATACATTTAAGTGCACCTATATCGATACAGTAAGAAGTAATGTTCATTAAATATAAATTATGCACTCTTTTATATATACTCTGTTTGTTTTATAATAGTAGTTGTCTGATGTTGTTTTGAGAGAATTAAAAAAAATATAAATATTAGTTGTTGACCCAATTTCATAAGTATTTAGTTTTTTTTTTAATTTCATGTAAATATAAATGTGATGCATTATTAGTAACGTAGAATGATTTTTGTGTGGATTATGATAATGAAATAATTAATATTTTATTTTTTAACATAGGTAAAATATTAAATATGCATTGAGATTGAGTAGTGACAAACAAAAAGAACCAGATAATTTATGGTTAAATAACAAGTAAAAGAAGATAAAATGAGTGTATAATTTTAACACAGAAACATGCATTTATTAGAATAATAATAATATCGAAGTTTCATTAAATAACACAATACAATCATTGAAATAACACCTAATATTTTATAAAAACTTTTAAAAAATTTAATCTTATTTTTTTTCAGAAATAAGCTCATTGAACAACCGTTAATAGTAAAAATTTAATCATTTTCTAAATAATTCCACTTTAAAGTACTCTATGTGAGAGTTCTCATTTCACGAAAAAAAAAAAGAGTAATATAAGATTATATGAGGATTTGGTGGACGATCTAGCATTCATTATCAAAATGGGTTGGAGAGTAGCATTATGACGATGTAGAGTGAACAGTTTTACTCCCTCCGTCCTCTATTACATGTCGTTTAAGGTTAATTTGAGTAGATTAAGGTGAAGTTAATGCTAGCGGTTGAACAAATTTAATGAATGGGTGGTTGATGTTTTTATAAAAAAATTAGTGCAAAAAGTAAAATTGGTAGATGATTACTGGTGGAGAATGTATTTTTTATTGAATATGATAATGAAGTGATTAATGTTTGATATTTTAAGGTAGCTGTTGACATTAAATACGCATTGAAAATTAGTAAGTGACAAGTAAAAGTGGACAAAAAAATTCGGTTAACTGACATGTAAAAGAGGACAGAGGGAGTAAACAAGTAAGGCATCATACCATTAAGGGTGTGTTTGATGGCATGTATTAGAAACGAGATAGTATTATTAATATTATGATGATATTTGGTTCAGAATATTAATACGTATTAAGAATGCAGAAGCAGAAATTTTACATTTGAAAATTCGTATTAATAATAATTCCTCAATAGATGGTATTATTTATACGAATATTAATAACACACGTATAAATAATACGATGTACAAAATGTGCATTAAATGGTTGGAAAGTAGTATTGAAATGGAGAGGTAATGCTCCATTAATTATTTGTCATTGACATAAGCAACTGCAAATTAATATGTGGCCGGCTTCAAAGGTACTCCCTCTGTCCTCTTTTACATGTCACTTAACCGAATATTTTTGTCTACTTTTACTTGTCACTTACCAATTTTCAATGCGTATTTAATATCAACAACTACCTTAAAATGTTAGACATTAATCACTTCATTATCATAATCAATAAAGAATACATTCCTCACCAATAATCATCTACCAATTTTACTTTTTGCACGAACTTTTTCAAAAAATTATTAATCACCTACCTATTAAATTTGTTTAACCGCTAGCATTAACTTCACCTTAATCTACTCAAATTAACCTTAAACGACGTGTATTAGAGGACGGAGGGAGTAAATTATTAGATGAAAAACTAGTAACCATGTAAGTAAGACTCATAGATTACTAATTATAGTTTTTTATTTTAATCATGAAACTTAAATCGAAGGTACCGAGTTGAACAAGTTCGTTTTTCTTATTATTTCTCTGTCCTCTTTTATTTTTTTCTTAAATTATCATATATTTTGAACGTAAATTACTCAAATTGTTATATTAAAATTATATTATACAAGTAGAATTCGATACGAATATATTACAATCCAACATCATAAACTTTATCTTAAAATTTCACATAAAAATAATATATAAAATTCAATTCTATAAAAGAAAAATGACAAATAAAAAAAAGAGAGGAGAGAGTGCTGGTCGAGTTTGACATTGACTTGGAATTCAGGTTTGTTTATATCCTTGAAAAGTAAGTAGAGGATAAGATTGGAGACGAGTCGATTTGTCATTGGAAAATAATAGAGAGAAAAAAGTGCAAAAAGTGATCCATAAAGTGCAACCAGACGGCGCAACCAGTAGGTAGTATTCATGCACTCAACCTGATCTGAATCACACTTATCAGGCGCACTGTATTCAATCATGACTTCCATCTATCTTATCATCAACCACCCCTGCCTGCAACTCACTTTCACATTCTTGATAGAAATTGTGTACATCTCAATCCAATTTTTATAACAAGATTTGCGAAGTTACAAATTTATTGGACAAGTTTGTTTTAATATGGAAGGCATTATTTTATGATCTTCCGATGTATTATTTTATCATACAAATGACGCACATCATTGAAATAGAACGGTCTCGTCTAAAATTTAGATGTTAGATATCCGTTTAATTGTCTTATGTATCACGAGTATTTGCTCACGCGCACCTCCAGCGTATCAAAGCGTAAATACAGTATCACCAAGGGTCGAATCTAGGATTTTGAGATTGTTAGACAACACCTTCACCACTAGAAAAATACCTTGTTAGTAAAAGGTGCTTTTTATTTATAAACATCGTCTATTTTTTATTTTGTGGTCACCATAAACATCGTCTATTGATTAGTATTTTTTAATAAGTTTGGGTAAGACTTTTGCAACACTTTAAAATTATAAGCACCATCGACAATAATAATTAAACATTTAAATAATTGTGTAATATTTTATTATTATTGTTATTTGATGAAAATTTCTATTATGTGTTATTTTTTTATTTATAAATGTGGAGAAAAAAGTTATATAGACAAGGGAAGAAGAAAGAGTATTGTCAACCCGTGAAAATAGAGCGGTTTTAATTAAAATCTGGTTGTTTTGATCAAAAGAGGGTGGTTTTGATTTTTCACTAATCTCTTATGAATTGTCACGTATCCTGTAATATATCTAAGTTTATTAATTAATTTCTAATGGCATGTGTCAAAATCCTATTAGTAATTATAGCCAAACCATCCTATTTTTTGGTGGAATTTTCAAATTTACTTGACGTACCAGATATTTATCCATAAAAAAAAGAAAAAAACCCAAAAGGGGCCCTGAACTATCACTGCTTAACCAATTGCGGTCAGAACTACCACGATTTTCAAAAAGGGTGCGATAAAAAAAAATTGGACTGATTTTCTAAAATAAAATGCACCATTACATTCCTAAACTAATTTTATTACAAGACTTAGATTTGTGTGTGAAAATTACGTCGTTTGGTTATCAAAAGACGTCGTTTTCCTTATATGCGTAAAACGATATAGTTTATTTTGATAATCAAACGATGTATTTTTCGCATACAAATCTAAGTCTTATAATAAAATTAGTTGAGGAATGTAATGGTAAATTTTATTTTAGAAAAGCAGTCCAATTTTTTTTCCGCCGCACCCTTTTTGGAAATCGTGGTAGTTCTGACCGCAATTGGGTAAGTGGTGATAGTTCAGGGCCCCTTTTGGGTTTTATCCCTAAAAAAAATTAACATGATGAACCTAATTAGAAAATTTGAGAAAAGTTAATATGAAAAAAATATAAAATTATTATATGACACATGAATACAAATAAAATTGTATGAAAAATTTATTCAATTTGGATGAAAGGTTTATGAAAATGAGATTAATGAGAACGTGATGTGACAGAACTCAAAATCCCGCGTGGCATGACATAAACTACTTTTAATAGTTTATTTAATGGGGATGCCCTTATAATTATTAGACGGTGTAAAAATTATTTAAAGTCGTATTTCCCAACATATTTTTGGAGATACGAGGAAGGAAATGAGGAAAATAGTTGTCCTAATATTTTTTAGAAGGGAGTTGAGAGAATTTGAGGATTTGGAGAGAGTAAACACCATCTTTCATTTTCACTCGATTAGGATGCATTTGAGAGAAAACTTAAATTCTTGGTGCACAAGATTACTCATCTAGACGAGTGTTCTCGGTCGGAAATGACATCATTTTAAGTCATCGGCCCATTAAACAATTCAATTCAAATAAACAGTAAAAAATAAATAAATTTAAAAATAAAAATATTATAAAATCAAGAAAAATAAAAAAAGCTATTTTGTTATAAAAAATTTGAAGTAAAATAAAATTAATTAATTAATAAAATTTGTATTTTAGATTCATTAATTATAATTTTTTAGTCACTAAAAGTTTATATTTATTCAATAGTTTTGCATTTTTATTCTCACAAAAGTAAAAAATATTGGAATAACATGTTCATCAAATGAGCTGCTATGTTAAGCAGATGCAACGTTACGTTCATCAAATGACATGTTCATAAAATGAACTGCTATGTTCATCAGATGTAATAAATATGTTCATCAGATGAGCTACTATGTTAATTAGATGATATGTTCATTAGATGAGTTCATTTGCTTTGTTGATATTTAATTTACTATGTCAACAGATATGATTATATGTTCATTAGCTGACATGTTCATCAAATCTCATGACATGTTCATTAGATGACCTGATATGTCGTCATTAAATTTGTTAAAATTCATGGATGATCGAGTATTAGAAGACATCATTTTGTTTATGTGCAGAAAATGATATTATTTGTTTTGCTAACCAAACGACGTAATTTTCACACACGAATTTAAGTTTTGTGACAATATTAGTTTATGAGTGTAATGATAAATTTTATTTTAGAAAATCAATCTAATTTTTTTCATCGCGCCTTTTTTGGAAATCGTGGTAGTTCTGACCGCAATTGGGTAAGTGGTAGTAGTTCAGGCCCCTTTTGGGTTTTTTTTCTTAATAATATGTTCATGAGATGAGCTGCTATGTTCATCAGATAATATGTTCACTAGATAAGTTCCTACGTTCATCAGATGAGGTTCTTTTCTTTAATATTTTTTTTAATATCCATTAGAAGATATGTTTATTAGATGAGTTACTATGTTCATCAGATCTCATGATATGTTCATTAGATGAGCAGATATGTTCATCAGATCTGATGATATGTTTATCATATGAGCTTCATTTGCTTTTGTTTGATATTTATTCTTCTTTGTTTATCATATGAGCTACGATGTTCATCATTTGATGTTCATTATATGAACTCTTATGTTCATAAGATATGATGATATGTTCATCAGATGAGTTGTTATGCTCGTTAGATGAACTGCAATGTTCATCAGATTCGTTGATATGCTCATCACATAAGCTTCCTTTGCTTTTGATGATGTATATTCTTTTATTCATTAGATAATCTGTTACGTTCATAAAAGATTTAACATATTCATCAAGTTTAATAATATATTCATTATATGAGTTGCTATGGTCATTAGATGGGCTAATAAGTTTATCAGATGGGTTGTTATGTTCATTAGATATGATAATATGTTCATTTGATGAGGCTATTTTCATCGGATGAACTGCTATTTGCATCTGATGTGAAAATATGTTCATCATATGAGCTATCATGTTCATCATATTTGATGATATGTTCATCAGATGAGCTTCATTTCCATATGTTGATATTTATTCTGCTATGTTCATCAGATGAGTTACTATTTCATGAGATGAGTTGTCGTGCTTATTAGATGATATGCTCATTAGATTTGATAAACTGTCATGAGATGAGCTGTTATGTTCATCAGATGAGATGATATGTTAATAAGATGAACTGTTATGTTCATTAGATAAGCTGATATGTTAATCGAAGCTGATGATATGTTCATCAGATGAGCTTCCTTTGATTTTGTTGGTATTTAATCTTCTATGTTTATTTGATATGCTTTTATACTCATTAGACGAGATGATATGTTAATCAAATGAGCTGTTTTATTCATCTAATATAATGATATGCATTAGATGTGTTGTTAGGTTCATTAGATGAATTGTTATGTTCATCAAATGAGATGTTATATTTATTAGATTTGATGATATGTTCACTAAAGTAAGTGTTATGTTCATCTGATGGGCTGCTATGTTCATAAGATGAACTTCCATGTTCATCAGAAGAGCTGCTATGTTCATCATATCTAATAATATGTTCATCAGATTGGTTGTTATGTTCATAAGATGAGCTTCTATGTTTATCATATGATGAACATTCTTACCTAACTGATGAACATTTTTATTCATCTGATGATCATATATATTTACCTTATGAACATAAATATCCATCTGATGAATATAATTTTTTAATTGAATATAAAAATATAACTATATTAATTTATTATTTTTTCTGATTTGCTTTTGATTTTTTTAAAAATTTTCATTATTCATACTAAATTGAACTAGGCTTAATTAAAGGACTAAATGACGTTAAACAACGTCATTTTCAAGCGAGAGCACTCATTACATCCATCTAGATAAATGCTCTCAGTGCACCCATGAGTCATTAAGTAGAAAAGAGAGGGATTCATATTAAAATGAGATTTATACCCTTTATATGCTTTATGTTTCTTCAAATTTGATTTTTATGTGCAGAAGTATTTTAGTAAATTCGCTGCATTTTTACAATTACTCTTCAAAATCTATCCTACACTAAAGAACACTTATTTTCTTTTGCATTTGAGAAAAGGAGGTTTGGAAGGGGTTTTGGGTATTTCTATTTACTACATCTCTAACTACCTCAATTCAGTTCTCACTAAGCTCAAGACAAGATCATATAGTATTCACTAACCCAAATCCTCTCAATTCTTTCACTTACCCTTTTAAACTCAGCAGTTTTCTCTCTAAACTCAAAAGTCCTATTCACTAATTCCAACCCTCTCAGTCCTTTTACTTGCCATTCTACATTTTATCCGGGATGACAACGAAAAAGTCTTCCCTCAATACATTCCATCAAAAGATCAGAACCATTCCGTCATCTCTAGGGTCCGTATCTAACTCACTCTTGCAGAGGATGTGATCACAGTAATCCACAATACCAGGTTAGACTAAGAACCCACAATGTCGGATTACAATCAAACTATTGATGGTTGATGTGAGCTGACTCTGTCTCTTTAGTCCACTTAACAAATTCCTGCATCTTTATTTGCCATTTATACTGCACCAATCAGTAGAAAGCATCAAGAAGAGCAAGCACACTTGGTAATCTTGATCATATTTAATGCTGAGATTTAAAAACAAATTCAGCTTAGGATCAACATGAAGTCTCATAATATAGCAACAAGTTTCACCCAATAGGACTCCAATTATCTACAAGTGTGACAACGGCAGGTGACCGTCAGCAGTGGTAACAAGCACATGTATCCCCTTCCAAATAATTCTCACTCAGCACCAACAGTTGCAGCCACTGAAAACAAATGAGGCTGTCAGCTTCCACAAATTAGAAGAGTGTCAGATCATCAGCAGGATCTATGTGGACTCCATGACTTCACTCTGTTGTCTAGCCAGGTATCTCTCCCTTCTCTCTTTCTGTTGATAAAAAAAACAAGCTATAAGAAGTAAGAACCAGAACCTCTTAATAAAAAAAAATTGAGGGATAATTAGTCTTAAGCTCACCCATTCATCTATAACGAGTCCTTCTCCAACAACCCTGGGAGCCGCATCTTCAGGTGGTTTCCTGTGCGCCTCAAGCTCAGCCTCAGCTTCAGCTAATTGCCGATTAAGCTTTTCGAGGGCCTAAACCAAAAGGATTCAGCTCTTTGAGAAAACTTTCCGAGGGATAATCTTTGAATTTGTGGTTAACTGCTGGAAGTAATCACTAATCCGCAGTCTAATAGTCTCACTTACAGAATTAGGACGTTCAGGATCGAGGAAAACAACACGCAGAATCTGTTCGACTGCTACTTGATCCTTCTGCTCATCAAACTACATAAGAAATAAAGACCATAACTATAAGTTCACAACTTGAATAATCAATTTCTCAAAACTGTGTTGCAGAGCACATATTTATCCTGAAGCTTTAACATCCACTACGTCCATCATTCCCAAAATAAGTTCTCTCTACTAAGAAGCGTCTCCTTAAAAGAAGGGCAACCGGAGAAAGTTTGAAACAAACATATGGATCGTAGTAATAAAAATACCTAACTTAATCAATAAAAATTTAATGTTTAACATGACAACAAAAGCATATGTGGCCAGCTATCAACAGTTAGTGAAAACATAAACCAAGATTATGTACGGCAATCAGAATTCCAAACGACATCATAAAAAAGCGCCATTTTGAACAATACGGCTTACGCAAGTATTTCAATGGCGTTTTAAGTCTTTCAGAAGGAGCCAATTACTTGAACTTTTAAATATGTAATTTAGCTGTCTGTCACACACACCTCGGCAGTTGAGCAGCTAAAAAGACACGAGCAAAGTGATGCTAGTTGTTTGTTGATAATTACTTCACCTATTGCTTTATTGTCTTGGCATTTTCCGCCTTGCAACTTCTTTTGACAGATTAATTCATAGATTTGAAGGATACAACTATGGCACTCATCAGTTCTAACAAAGAATGTATGCCACATATCCTAGGATCATAAGACTATGGGTGCGTGAAGCTAATGTATCCATAACATCCAATGACATAGCTAATTTTATGAGAAGGAAATAGAGTTACCATTTCAGGCACGTATTCCATTTCTCCTTTCACTTTTAAGCTCATAATTTTGAACTTGACCTTGCACTTCTGATCAGTAAGCTTCTCATTGTTCTCAGGATGCTCCACAAACTTGAACACTGCAAGGATAAAAAAAACTCATTAACTTGAATATCGTCAGCTAGGCTGTTCCTACAAAGCTGGTAAAGAAAATCATCAAGCTAAATTACCAGTTGCAATCAAGCTTTCACCCGGTGCAAGTATAGCACCAGGTGGGCGCATGTAACAACTCTTTGGTGCAGTTGTTTGAAACTACAGTTACGAAAGAAGATAAGTGTTAGTTTTCCCAAAAATACTATCTTCAGGATTGTCAATTATAGAAGTACTGATACAAAGACAAATTTTCAGTCCAGAAATGTAACTTAACACCAGACAGATCAACATAGTGGTAGTCGAATCTAAGATACGGACTGGATCAACGCATGATTTTCAGTCCAAAGTAACCAGGCATGCATGGAAGCTTTTTTATTATGACCATTATTTGTGAATTTAATAAATAATATTTACATTTACATAGCACTAAACATCAAAGTGAACATTATTTTTGGAAATATAATAAAGGTAAGAAAAATTTTATGGTTCTCTAAACAGATATTTTCATAACACCTCTTAGCAAAATCTATTGTTCATGTGTAACCTAGCAATCTTCATTTCAAGCAACTCACGGGCATTCAAGTTATATCCCTAGCCTCCTGAAATCATCCAGACAAAACCCAACGTATGTAAATCCTATTCCTATACTCCCTGTCCTCGTTTTCTCAAGCAAAGGATAAAACTGAGACAGACGCAAGCAGACTCTTATGACGTTTTCCTCCTCTAGGGAGTTGAAATCTGGAAAAGCTAAAGAGCATACCTTGAAAGCCACATATGATTTGCTTGTGTTCTTAATTCTAATGGCGCTCCGGGCCTGCTTCCCAGGCTCATCTGCTCACAATCAAGGACGTAGTTAATCGGTAACTGCCACAAAGTTATCAAACATCTCCCTAACAACACAACACATCAGATCAGAAAGTCCACATTTCCTGCTGAACAAGGTTACACACATCGAATCAAAGCAACCCATCAAGCTTAAATTGTAGAAATGGCTAATCTGTACCAAACCTAATAATAATAATAATCTGTTAGTGGCACAGGATCTGAAATCCAATGAACCCCTAACCAAGAAGCCAACTCAGTAGTGGGAAATCCAGATCCGAGTTGGCGTATATATCGTGGATGATACGTACAAGGAAAGTAGAGCTTGGTGGAAGGATCGAGGGAGAGTCGACGCCTGGTGGGAAGCAATGACTTGGCGACAGAGGAGACGGAAGCAGGAGGAGTCGCAGTAGTAGTAGTGGATCTGTCGAGGTGATTGTGATTGTGATTGTGATGCTGAAAAGTGTTGCTAGAAGAGGGCTCGACATGACTGGACTGCCAAAAAGGGAATTTACAAATGCTCCTGACGGATCCTGACGACTTCTGGGCAGCCACTTCCATCGTAGTAGATTCGCCGGAGACTGGAGCTATTCACTATGTATGATGATTGGGTTTGAAAGAAAAGATAAAATCAAAGGTGGGTTTTTGCTGCCGTAGTGTGTGTGACCTGCTGATTGATGGTGGTGGTGGTGACCGGTGAGGAGGAAGTGGAGTCGTATGGTATGGTATGTTTGAGATGGTGGGGTTTGGATAGCTACCCCTACCATTTCTTAATAATCTAATCTAAATGCTTAGTTGGATTCATGTCTTATATCTAACCCAATTTGTTTCAAAATATAAAACAATATAAAAGGATATGTACTATTTTATTTTATTTATTTTACAATAAATATAATAAACATAAAAAAATACACACGCATCAAACTACCAGCGTGAGGCTTCGAATCCGTGACCTTACGGAGCACAGGCGGAATTTTTTGCCACTTGACCACCACTAGGAGTACACCGGTCCAGAACCGGACCGGACCCGACCGGAACCGGAATCGACAAATCTAAAGGACCGAAGATCGGACCGATTCCAAGTCGGTCTGGACCGAAAGATTCCGAGTTTGAACCGGATTGGACCGGTTTCATAAAAAATAATTATTTTTTATTAGCATATTAATAAAAATATTTTTTTACTTATATTAAATAAAATATATGTAATTATTATATTAAAAGTATTATATTTCATTAAGAAATTGTAAAACCGGTCCATTCTGATCCAGATCGGAATTTGTCAGGTTTGGACCGAATCGAATTGGAAATCGGAATCCACAAAATCAGTGGACCGAAGACCGGATTGAAATTAAGCGATCCGATCCAGTCCGGTTCAATCCATTCCGGTCCGGTTTCCGATCATTTTTCAGTCCAGACCGGATTTTGTACACCCCTATCCACCACCCCTAGTGGCATGTATTATTTTATTTTAGAGATCGCAATTGGCACTTTATAAATTTCACTTAACCTCAAATTTGGAGTTTAATTTAATTCAAATTATCAACAAGGATATATATATATATCTAATCTCAAACAGCAGATCAATATGGTGCAAAGATAGTTTTTGATTTTTTAACCAATATGAAAATAACACTTGGCATACTAAATAAAAACAATATTTAAAATTAATTAACTTTACGGATGGTGTTTGGTGATTGATTCTTAAATGGATAATTATTTTCGTTTCATGATTCATATATTTTATTAATTTATAAATCACCATTAAACTACCACAACTTTTAAATTGTATGAAAATCGTAATTTCGGATACACGAGATGGTGTTTTCGCTCGAAAATGACATTTTATACCGTATTTCAACACATTCAATCCCCGTCCAATCTAATATGAACAATAAAATGAACAATAAAATTTAAAAATTAAGTAAAATATTATTTTGATTCAGAAAGTTTCATATATTAATAAATTAATAAATTTATATTTTGTAATCATTGCTTATACATTTTTATTCCTTAATGTTGATAAATAATCATTAGTTAGATACATATTTTAATCGGATGGATAACTATGATATATCTATATTTATATAGGGAGTGGATCAAATGAAAACCACTTTGGATATGTAAACTGTGAACCATTATTATCCGTTGATCTTTTAAGATCCGACGATTCTGATCTAATTTCCAATTTTGTTATTATTTTATTTTTTACAATGATAATCTCAAATAGAATATTAATCTCCTAATTAGTAGCGTAATTATATCCTAATCGTTTCTCTCTCATTATATTTTGTCATTACTTTCCAATTTATTTTATTTTCCCCAATCACAGAATACCACACGCGCATACGCTCATCCACACACGGCGGTCCTCATGTCCTCTGTTCCGTCGTTTTCTGATGAACCTTTGACAGGTATGAATCGCAGAATCTTTGACACGGCGGTCCACACGCTGCTAGTGCGTTCGCAGATCTGGATGATCGATTTGCGAGTAAGGACTGGTGAAGCTCTTAGTGGTTTGATTCCATGGAGAGACGAAGGGTGTTGCGGCAGCTATTGTTTGTTGAGTTGTTGTCGCTGGATCGGAGCAGAAGGTGTGTGTGGTTTTGAGCTCTTCTCGTCTCTTCACAAAGCAATTGCCTAGGTTGTTGCCGACACCCTCACGCTTAGAAATTCAACAGTTGGACCTCTGTTGCAAAAACCAAATCAAGGTATATGTTATTAACACTTGGACCATGTCGTGTGCACCATGTATCAGTGCACCATGTATTGTGCACCATTTCAAATATGCAGCAGTGCACCATGTATTGTGCACAATTTCAAATATGCAACAATGCCCATGTAATGGTGAATTATAATGAATTAATTAATAAATTATGATGCATTATCTCATAATAAAAAAGTGCACCATTTAAAATTAATATGTCCAAGTGGTGCATCAGTAAATTATTGTGCACCATCCCAAATTCGTAACATGTGCACCATGTAATCGTGGTGCACATCAGATGATCCTGAAGGACGGAGGCGACAAAAAACTTTAATTTTTCTAGATAGAAGATCGTCGCTGCAATTTCTGAAAGAGACGCGTTGAAAGTGCACCATCTCAAATCAATATGTGCACCGCCTCCTAATTTTTTTATCAAATAGTGCATCGGTAAATTACAATGCACAATCCCAAATTCATTTCACGTGCACCATTAATCGTGGTGCACATCGGAGACTGTGGAGGACAGAGGCAACAAAAAACTTTCTTCTCCCTTGTGAACGAAAGATCGTCACTGCAATTCCAAGAGAGATGTGGTCAAAGAACGCAAGTGGGGTGCGTGTGCATAGTTGATCGCAATCGGAGTAAATTAAGGGATTTGGTAGTTAAGTGGCGGCATAAAATAAGGAGAGAATATATTTTGATTTAAAAACTTGATTTTATCGATTAATATTAAAACATAATTAATTAACAAATATTTAATTAAATAAATCAAAAAAATCTGATGCATTGATTAGAAAAAGATCAACGATTGTAAATGGTTCACAGTTTACATATCCAAATTGGTTTTCACAGGATCCGCCCCCTATTAGTGGAATACATATGTTTATCATATGTATAATTATATTCACTAGTTTTATGTCTGTCTTCATATGATAGATAATTATGTTTCATTTGATAAACATGAATATTTCTTGTTCAATATCATTAAAATTATTTTATTTCAAATTTAGTAAATATATTGATGGTGAATACTTAATGATACTTAAATAAATGTATCTGACTATGGACTTACATCTTATTATAGTAAGCTACTGGACAATGTTGATATTTTAGAAGAAGGCAGAAGCCTGCAGTTTCCATGTGAGAAAACAAAAATAAAAAAAAGTTATCTATTAAGCATGGTAAAAAGTTATTTTATATTTATTAAAAAAGTTATCATTTATCACGCTTTTATCTTTTAATTTTTTACTCCCTTTCCCTTCAAATTCAGGAATAAAGCTTAAAGAGGGAAATGGAGGAGTAGGGCAGGTCTGGGTAGAGATTTAGGTTTAAGTAAAAAAGGAACGTGATATTGAAATGGATTTTTCAAGACATTTAGGCAGTGCATTTGGCTCTAGTATTTTTGTTAAGGATTTTTGAAGGGTAATATTTTGGGTATCACTTAAGAAAATTTTTTTGTTGAACTTTTTTTTAAAAAAAAAATTGACGGCTGGCTTTCCTTCAAAAAAGGTTTATTGAAATGGCTTATTTTCTGTCAACCTCTGTTTGAAACGGTGATCTGTAACAGAAACCTCAGTTGAAGATCACATGTCCAATTAGTGCACATGTGGACGAACACATGTTTGAAACTATGACTCGAAGGAGGCCCAACCACAATCTCAAAGCGAGGGTTGACCAAAAGTAGATCATTTCAGAATTTTTTTAAAAAAATAAAAAACTTATATAACTTAATTGGACTCCTAAAATTTCTCTGTCAATCAAATTTATTCTAGACCAGATTTTAGAAATCAGTAACAAATATATGAGCACAATAAAATATTTCTGACAAGAGGCTAAAAAGCATATGGCTTGAAAAGCAGAAATGAGCATAAGCACATGATATGAACCAAACAATCGGAGAATCAGAATCCCGGATTGCGGTCAAAAATGGTGGCATCTCAACCTCGACGAGGCACTTATTAGGTTTGCTCAATCAGAGAATTCCAGCTGCTTGTTGAAGAGCTGTATAATTAAGAGGAGCCCTAATTAAGCCCCATCTATAAGAATGCGGACTGCCTTAATATTAAGTGATTGCAAATCAAGATTGATTGGTTGTGTAATTTAATTTGATCTTGCTTCAAGCTTTTCACTCAATACGTAGATGTGTAAAGGCCTTCATAACATACTAGCTCCAGCAGATTACTCTATGATTTCTCTTCTCAATTGCCATTGAATCTGCGACCTTGGACAGAGAACAACTCACTTCCAAAATCAGGAAAGATATCACACTACATATGGTTTTCTAAAGACTATTTTGGTGCATCGGGTTGGTAGAAGTCACTCCTCTCTCTTGCCAGAACTTATGCTTTGGACATGGTCTGTCTCCAACAGAGTTTTCGCTGCTGCGCAGATTGAATATTCTATACATGAGTAATTCAGTTAGGACCCCAACAGCTCAAGAACATGACTTTTCTCAATGACTCCTCTGCTTGCCTGGCCTGATCTTGTGTTGCAGCTCTGTTTGCAGCTGTAGATGACATCTTGTTCTTGGCTTGAGCATAAGATCTCAAGTTGCTCTTGCCATGCTGGTGAAGCGATCTGATGGTGTAGTTCCACCTGGCGAATCCCTGATCTTTCATGGCCTCCACAGCTCCCACGGTGGCAGCCACAATCCAAGCTCTGCTTCTCAGGCTCATGATGAGAATTAGTTGGTGATTGTGTTCGAAATTGGGTTGATGGTGAAGTGAGTGAGGATGGTCGTATTTGTGATGAGTTAACTGCTCGCTCTGCTTGTAGAAGTGAGTTGGTGTTTGGTTGCTGGTGGTTTATATAGAGAAGAGACAGCCGATGAAATGTGGGTGTTGATGGATTTGTGGAAAACCAGGATTGAGTGTATGGGATTGCACGTTGCTTGTTTTTTTTTTCCTGCGTCGATGGTTTTGTTTTGTTAGTTTGGTTTGACTTTTTGCTGAAATGACAATTTTACCCTCACATGCCATCCGTGTATCCAATAAATTTCTATTCTTCGAAGAAAGTTCTTAGTGCACTAAAATTCTGTTCTTCAAGAGAGTTTTCGTTTTGTTTTTTTTGCAATGGATAAAAACACAACGGGCTATTTAAAATTAGTTGGTGTTTTAAATGGTGGTCGGCGTGTGGCTCACCTCTCCATCCAAAGAACTGTTTAGTCACATGCCGAGTAATAACTGAATGAAACATCGTTTCAATCATGCTAGGTGTCACGGGGTCGAATGTGGCTCCCAAATTTTCACCGAATATTTGGGGCTCCCGTGGTGCAGTGACGCCTCTCAAAGGCTCCACTAAGCAACACCAAGAGTATTAAAATGCAGCGGAATAGAAACAAACAAAGAACACTAGCACAACAATGGGAATAAGGGGAATTTTGGTACTTTTATTGACTCTTGATGCCTTAAAGGCACCCACAATACAAAAGTACAGAAGAACAAGTGTTTAGGGATGATTTTCTGAGTGAAAGTGGATGAGAAATGAGGCAGGGGCATGGTCCTTATATAGGCCAAACCCCTCGCACCCTTTCACAACCGAAAAGGTATGAAAAGTGTCCGAAAAGGCACCACACCTTTTCAACACTTTAACCACCACGACCTAGGCTATATTCACTGAACTTTAGACATTAAATACATCAATTGTCACACTTTAATATAGCCTCAAGCCCCCCTGGTCAGATTCATCAAGAATCCAAGTTATCGCCCATATACGTCGCATATGCCTAACCGGTTCATTGGATCTGTCCGGATGATGAACCCAGCCTGCGCATTGACCTTCTAGCCCTCTTGTGCCCTGCACTAAGCTCCAATTCAGGTCCTCGATGCGCCTGGATCCCTCGCCTCGGCCCTTAGCTCCAACGAAACCAAATCTGCCCGGATAAGGCCCCGCGCCTTAACCGATATCCCCGTTGAGTTCTCCTTTGGTCCGGGTCTGCGCCTCCGCATTCCCATGCTCCGAATACCTTCTTTGATTCATTATAAGGTCCTCGAATGCCCAAGATCACGCCCACTGCTGCTGCCCTTCACCGGACAACCTTTCTCGCAAGCTCCGCCTTGGTCCTCTTCGATCCCTCCTTGGACAATGACTCGGATCCCCCTTTCGGTTCAGCCTTACCCTTGAAGTCTGCCCCGATATGCTTGTTGTTAATCCTCACCATCCTCTCGAATGACTCGGATCCAGCCCCCTTGCATGCCCAACGAGCCAAACATGCGGGGCTCCAAGGCCTTCGGCCTTTAGGGGTGTGACACTAGGACTCCATATGAAACAACGGATCAATGTATGTGAAATTTTAGTGCTTTTTGAGTTAAAATGTCAATATGAACCGTTGTATGAAATAGAGATTCAAGTGGAACAACAGGGAAAGAATAAAATATATTTATGATAATTATAATCGTTACACTACAGGGAAAATGGCCTAATGCGGTGGTCTGAAATTTTAGCCTTAAGCTAAAAAACTGTCGCTATTGAGCTAAGGTGATAAACATGCAATGATTTTGGGTTCGACGCATTTGTGGGCGTCACAAAGGAAAATGTGATAATTTTTGTTAAGTCACAATGGTCATTTCTTGCAACGAACAAGTGATGATTTTTGAGCCTAGTAATATTAATAAATAAGCGACATGATTTTACCATCTCTTTTTTTTTATATGTGGAATTTTTCTATATCCACTCTCAGCTTGCATCTCATAGAACAACATATACACAATATCTTAAAAATATTCAAAACATACACAAAATAGGCTCGCATCCTTAAACATTCATTAGTAGCCATTCAAGGTTCCAAAAGCCATAAAATGAAGCAAACAGGCATAAAAGTCTTACAAAAAGCATTTAAGGCATCCAAACCTTGAATATACCTTACAAGTCCAAAACATCAACGACTAATTATATAGCTACTACAACTACTGTACAGACCGGTAGAGAAAGCAATAATATGCCACAATCTTCACTTGGGCAACCTTCTCCTGCAGTTGCACTGAAGAAGAAAAATCACATACCAAAATCTCCCTACACCATCAACAAGAGAATACAATACTTTTTGACACTATAATAGCATTCTTTTACCACAAATGTCATATATTCATCTTTAGATATTTTATTTCACGAATCTATTTGAGAATCTTTGCAATTCACGGCTAAATCAATTACCAACAAAATTTGAGACCATAGGAATTAAAGAGCTCAGACATTATAGATGCCTCCTCAAACACTCCTCCGTAGCTCTAAATGTAATAAAAAGTTGATAGTTATGATGAATGAGAAATTAAGTACACAACCATCCATAAAGAAAGTAACAAACCTGCTCGTTATCCCCTTGATGATAGTAATACATGAGACCTCCAATCTAAGGAAGCAATGCGAGCGAGCCCAGCGCAGGCATGCCACACGGCTCAAAATTCATGGAAGTGTGATAACTGAATATTCAATTTTAAAATAAGTGACAGATAGTAGACTGCTTTTAGGCCTGGACATTATAGTAACTTCTACAAAAAAAAGCATTGATTTTAAAGGAAAACCGACAACGCCTTAATTTCTTCATAGTTCCTAAAAATGTCAATTGGCATAACAAATTCAATTGCTTCACTTCCTTCGCCATTTTGCCCTGATCCTCTCTTCCCGCTTCACCAGCAGCTTCTCGACTTTCAGATAATCTTTCTCCAAAAACACATCTCGAAGATGCGATACCAATTGATAAACCGTGAAGCTCGCATCCTCATCATCAATGTCGATCAAGTCCGACCAATGATTCATTCTCTCTCGTCAGAATTAAGACACTGGCGCTCAGGAGCACGGGATCTGAAGGCGGCGGTTGCGTCGTGGAGGTGGAGATGGAGATGTTACGGGGGAGATAGCCAAGGAGGAGGGAGATGGCTGAGTAATGTTGGGTTTCGATGGGGGAGGTAGCCGAGGAGGAGGGTAGGGGGGAAATGGTTAAAGTAGTAAAATCCTTATTTCCTTTGATTCTGATTTTGGATTTAGGAGAAGTTGGATGGAGAAGGGAAGTAGTCTCCCTTATTTCACTATCCACTCCAAAACTTAAAAGTCAATTTAATAATTTTGTTATATTTTCTTTTTTTTCTTTTCAAATCCTCTTAAACTGAAATCAATCTTTTTTCTCTCTTTTCCTCTTCTCTATTTTTTCTTCTCCCTTCATTTTTTTACTCCCTTTCCTGTCAAATTCAGGAACAAAGCTTAAAGAGGGAAATCGAGGAGTAGGGCAGGTTTGGGTAAAGATTTAGGTTCAAGTAAAAAGAGGAACGTGATACTGAAGTGGATTTTTCAAGAAATTTAGGTAGCGCATTTGGCTCTAGTATTTTTGTTAAGGGTTTTTGAAGGGTAATATTTTGGGTATCACTTACGAATCTTTTTTGTTGAACTTTTTTGAAAAAAAAAATTAACGGCTGGCTTTCCTTCAAAAAAAGTTTATTAAAATGACTTAATTTCTGTCAACCTCAGTTTGAAATGATGGTCTGTTAGAACCCAACCTTGATTGTAACAGACCACCGTTTCAAACCTTGTTGAAGATCACATGTCCAATAAGTGCACATTTGGACGAACACATGTTTGAAACTATGACTCGAAGGAGGCCAACCACAATCTCAAAACGCGACGGTTGACCAAAAGTAGGTTATTTCACTCAATAGGTAGATGTGTAAAAGGCCTTTACAACATATTGAAAGCTCCTACAGATTACTCTATGATTCCCAACAATTTGCAAACTTGGGCAGAGAACAACACACTTCCAAAATCAGGAAAGATATCACACTTGTACTTACATATGGTTTTCTAAAGACTATTTTGGTGCATCGGGTTGGTAGAAGTCACTCCTCTCTCTTGCCAGAACTTATGCTTTGGACATGGTCTGTCGCCAACAGAGTTTTCGCTGCTGCGCAGATTGAATATTCTATACATGAGTAGTTCAGTTAGGACCCCAACAGCTCAAGAACATGACTTTTCTCAATGACTCCTCTGCTTGCTTAGCCTTATCTTGTGTTGCAGCTCTGTTTGCAGCTGTAGATGACATCTTGTTCTTGGCTTGAGCATAAGTTCTCAAGTTGCTCTTGCCATGCTGGTGAAGCGATCTGATGGTGTGGTTCCACCTGGCGAATCCCTGATCTTTCATGGCCTCCACAGCTCCCACGGTGGCAGCCACAATCCAAGCTCTGCTTCTCAGGCTCATGATGAGAATTAATTGGTGATTGTGTTCGAAATAGGGTTGATGTTGAAGTGAGTGAGGATGGTCGTATACTCGTATTTGTGATGAGTTAACTTGCTCTGCTTGTAGAAGTGAGTTGGTGTTTGGTAGCTGGTGGTTTATATAGAGAAGAGAGAGCCGATGAAATGTGGGTGTTGATTGATTTGTAGGAAAACCAGGATTGAGTGTATGGGATTGCTCGTTGCTTGTTTTTTTCTGCGTCGATGGTTTTTGATAGTTTGGTTTGGCTTTTTAATGAAATGACAATATTACCCTCACGTGCCATCCTTCTATTCAATAAACTTCTATTTTTCGAAGTAAGTTCTTAGTGCACTAAAATTCTGTTCTTCAAGAGAGTTTTCATTTTGATTTTTTCTGCAATCGATAAAAGCACAACGGTCTATTTAAATTGTTGTTTTAAATGGCGGTCGGCGTGTGGCTCGTCTCTCCATCCAATCATCTATCTAGTCACATGCCGCGTGCCGCGTGGTCGAGACGTCTTTTGAAATGACGGTTGGATATATATGAGACGCTGTGTGAAACAACGGTTGGACTTTACAACCAACAACTGAATGAAACATCGTTTCAATCATGCTAGGACTCCATATGAAACAACGGATCAATGTGCGAAATTTTAGAGGTCTTTGAGTTAAAATGTCAATTTGAACCGTTGTATGAAATAGAGATTCAAGTGTAATAACACTTTGAATTTTGAAATAATGGTTAGTTTATTTTCAATCGTTTTTGACAAGGCGGTGAACGGTGCACTTTAAATTCAGAGAGCACGGATAATTTCATTCGGTAATTATATCATACTTACTAGGATAGTGTAGTATGAAGAAGTCGGCTGCTATGTGGGCTTCTAGAAAGTTAATGGCTGGATGATGCATCTAGTGATCCTCTCGTAAGTCAGTGTGCTTCATACATAATGTCGGATATATTGTGCATCTCTTTGTGTCACCAGCATGATCTGTCTGATAGTCATTATAAAAATGAGGGATAAAACTCAAAAGGGGCCCTGAACTACCACCGATTACCCATTTGCGGTCAGAACTACCATGATTTCCAAAAAGGGTGCGATGAAAAAAAAATTGGACTGATTTTCTAAAATAAAATTTACGATTACATTCCTAACCTAATATTACTGTTAGACTTAAATTTGTGTGCGAGAATTACATCGTTTGGTTATCAAAATAAATTATATTATTTTGTGCACTTAAAGAAAACGGCGTCTTTGGATAACCAAATGATGTAATTTTCGCACACAAATCTAAGTCTTATAATAATATTAGGTTTGGAATGTAATGACAAATTTTATTTTAGAAAAATCAATATAATTTTTTTTTCATTGCACCCTTTTTGAAAATCATGGTAGTTCTGACCGCAATTGGGTAAGCAGTGATAGTTCAAGGCCCCTTTTGGGTTTTCCCCCTAAAAATAAAGTTGTTTTCTGGGAAAAAAATGCATCGGTAAATAAGTTTTTGGTTAAAAATCGGCCGAATTTCTGACCAAATTCTCTAGGCCAAAACAGCTCCCCCGATAAATATTTTTGAAAAAAAGTCTGGCCATTTTCCTGTTTGAATTTCCGGCCACTTTGCGGCCAGTTTTCGACAATCAGTAAGTTTGGAAGTTTTCGGTCTATTTCTGGCCTGCTTTCGGCCAACTAAAACTTTCGGTCAGTTTTCGGTCAATTTACAGCCGCTGATACTCACCCTGTAACGTATTTCCCTACTAAACTATTTCTGAATTATATAAACTAAATGATTCAATAAAAAAATATAATACCAAATATTAATATTTTATAATATTCAATAAAATTAATATGAAACGAACTAGAAATCTATAAGCTCGTCATTAAAAGACACAATATCTGAGACTGAAGCGTCGGTCTGCTCTTTAGAAATTTCTTTAGAAGAAGAACATGACAAGAATGGTAGATAATCATTGCAAATTTTATGTCCAAAATGACCTAAATGAATAAATAAAATATCAATACCTAAAATAGAGCGTCAATCATAAGTCACAATAGAGTTTCCATCATCATAATATATAAGTATTAAAATCTAGATATTTTTTTACCTTCAAATTGACTAGGTTCCACCGCACCACATGATTCACATTTTCCGGACTCCAGTTGCAGCTCGAGGAAGGAATTACTTAGTTGGCTCGCATCGGTCATAGCACAAGCAATTACGGTTGCAGCGCGTTGAGATAATAAGAAAAATAATAATGAACAGACTAAATCCATTAGTTTTCATAGAAATTCAATTTTAAGGAAACCAGATCTGAAGTCGAAAAATCATGTCGTATTATTTTCAAATAGTCATACAACCAATGTCGCTGGGATTTCAATAATTCCATTCTATAACATAGAATAACGCATCATCCAAAGTTCATATTATACTGTTCCCCAAATGGTCTCTAGTTACATTAATAACAACAAATCAAATATATGTCTAATGTAGCTTATGACAATCTCATTTGCAGTATTTTAGCACTTCAAAACGAGCATTTAATCAAAGAATACCATAACAACATTTGATATGCTCATTAAAATTATAAAAATACAATTTGATCCTTTGACAAGTTCACAAGCATCACTCTAACATTGATATGACAATGAATATCAAGGTAATATAACACACTGAGTGGATCGGGGTGGGCTTATAGTGGAGGCGATGAGGCAAGGCTTGCAGTGGTGAAACAGAGCAAGGCGGGCTTACAGTGGCGGCGACGGGGCGAGGCTTGCAACTGTAGCTGAGTGGATCTAATCGCCTATATGGGATTAAATGAGAAGTTGTCCCCCAGTTTGTTCAAACGGCTAGAAATGAAGAGAGTGCAAACATGAGAAGATGACATTTTGGGATTTTGGTTGTAGCCATTCAGCTGGCGTCAATGTCCCACTATCATATTCTTCATCCACTCAACGAATAACACGTGATTCACTACTCTGTTTCCCTTTCACTTACACATATTTTAGCTAATCAAAATGCGCCCCACTATCTCCAAAATGAGGAGTGTGAATTTAATGGCAGCGTTTTTTTTTTTTTTTTGAAAAAAAGAGAAAAATTCAAAAGGGACCCTGAACTATCATCGCTTACCCAATTGCGGTCAGAATTACCATGATTTCCAAAAAGCGTGCAATGAAAAAAAAATTGAACTGATTTTTTGAATTAAAATTTACCATTACAATACAAACCTAATATTATTGTAAGACTTAAATTTGTGTGCGAAAATTACGTCATTTGGTTATCAAAAGACGTCGTTTTCTTTATGTGCGCAAAATGGTATAATTTATTTTGATAAGCAAACGATGTAATTTTTGCACACAAATCTAAGTCTTGTAATAATATTAGGTTAAGAATGTAATGGTAAATTTTATTTTAGAAAATCAGTTTAATTTTTTTTTCATCGCACCCTTTTTGGAAATCGTGGTAATTCTGACCGCAATTGGGTAAGCGGTGGTAATTCAGGGCCCCTTTTGAGTTTTATCCCTTAAAAAATATTTGACACAAAAATAAGTTGACTTTTATTAAAGATGATAAAACTATGAACTTATTTATGTTTAATGATATATATCATTAAATCTTACTTAGTAACAAACAAATGATAAAAGTAAACACGAGACTTAAAATCAAAGAGATTACTATTCTCTCGCTTGATGTTCTTTTAAATTATCATTTAAAAACATTGTAATCGGAATTTTGATATCTTACTTTTATCATATCTTGAATTATTTTTTCTTTGAAAAAAACTCGTTTTAATATAATCCAATGACATTAGAAAAGACATTTATCTGCCCTCTTTTTACTTGTCAGTTGAATTTAAATGCATTAAATTTTGCATATATATTATTTGAAATTTAGATGATAAAAAGTTAAGTACCAAAATATCATCGAAATGACGTTTACATAACATTTCATAAATCATATTATTATAAAAAAACTAAAAACATTTAATATATTAGAGGAGGGAGAGAGTATCTCATTGCCACATATGAAGAAGCACTACAACCTCAGGGCTCTCTATTGAAACTTTGAAGTAAGTTCCATGTCAAAGTTTGGAGCACTTTTAGCCTTCTGACACCGGAGCGCTTTGTCTGCACAAAATGCTTTGTGAAAATATCAATTATCACGCTATATATTAAATACTCAGGATAATATCAATTACCATGCTTCAAATTGGAAGCGTGATAGTTGGTATATATTAAATACTCAGTATAATACCAATTATCACACTTTAAGTTGGAAGCATGGTAATTGATATACATTAAATATTCAGTATAATATCAATTATCACACTTCAAATTGTAAGCATGACAATTGATATATATTAAATATTCAAAATATACTCATTATCATGCTTTAAATTGAAAGCGTGGTAATTAGTATATTTCGAATATTTAATATATATCAATTACCACGCTTCCATTTTGAAGCGTGGTAATTGGTCATTGCATCAGTTAATTACGCGCGTAGGTTTCAAAGATTTGTTTAAAAGGAATGAAATATTTGTGAAAATGAAGTTTATGACATGCTGAGTTGGCATGACACAAATCCTACGTGACATAACACAAACCTCCTTTTAAATTTGTGTCAATAGGATTCGCTTAACACGTTTACTCTGTTGGCTGCCACCAAGCCATTATCAACTGTGTAGCATGAGATTTGAGAAGGTTGTGCAGCATCAAACTATATATATGATCTCCCCTTTCGATAAAGAGGATAAGAGGTGAATTCTGACATTCTCCAGAGTTCGAATCTCCTGATGATTGGATGTGCGCATTGTAATTTACATTTAATTAAAAAAAATCTCTCCTCTCGAAGAATTGCAAGTGTCAAAAAGTTCTCAAGCATCCATCCTTTCGCAGCAACATATTACAACGTGTTGAAATGATCCTTAGGCCTTTCATAATGGCATCAATGATCTCATTCTTCATTTGCATCCTTAATTATCTTAACCATGTATTTCAAAATGTTCACCTCAAATATTCATAAAAAGAATATTAATATTGGAAAAAGAAATGTCTCCTTTGAGAATCCAACTCTGATAGACAAATGAGGTCATTGTTTTTAGTAATAGTCGTGACACTTCTTGCACTCGCATAATTTGATACCCTTGCGATTTACTGATGGTGAGCTACTACCAATCCTCCACTCTCTCTCTAAATTATTTTCACAGATATATTGATCAGAGTCAGACAGCTCCACACTTGATACGAGGCAGCTGGTTGCTGCTGCCAACTGGGTAATTATTAGTTAGGGCCCCAGCAGCTCAAGTAGATGACTTTCCTCAGTGACTCCTCTGCTCTCTTAGCCTTCTCTTCAGTTACTCTATTTGCTGGAGCAGACAACTTCTTTGCCGGAGAGTAACGTCTAAAGAGTTGTTCTTGGCATGCAGCTGGTGAATCCATCTCGCAAATCCCAAGTCTTTCACTGCGTCCACAGCTCATCCATGCTCTCCTTCTCAGACTCATACCGTTTGATGTGATGAGACTATTCTTTGTACGGACTAGTTGACTTCATGTGCGTGTAGGCGCTGAAGCTGAAATAATTCAGATATGAGGGGTAATGCATGATTGGTGGGTTATATACACATAGGCTGCTGCTGCTGCTGCTGATTAAGCTACGCGCAAAACTCCCTGATTTGTAAGGAAAACTGGAGACTGTCAGACGCCGGTTTTGAAGTTGAAGCCGCCTCTTGTTTTGTCTCCCATGTTGTGTCTTAGAATGGAAACAGGAATCTCTGGTGTGTAGAATGACGGTGTCGCCCTTTGCACCCCTGCTTGCCAATTGGAATGCTATAGTAATACTTTAAGGTTTAGGATCTATGGGCATTGGGCAGTAGCAGTAGGGCCTTGATCATGGTATACTACTCTCATTTTTGTCATCTTTGTTTTTTATTCATTCTGTTTATAGTTTTACTTTTATGCTAACAACTACGGCCACTTTCTTCTTTTGATGGTTTTTTTTTGTCAAAGTGGGGTATTTTGAAGATTTTGTGCGAGGGACAAATACAAAATTTATCACCGAATGAATCCAAACATTGGAGCTCAAACTGGTGTGACCTACCAAATTGGTATATTGATTGGGATGATCTACAAGTTGTGCTTTTTTTATTCTATCTTCTTCAAAACCAGTGTAGACCCTAATAGATCAAACAAACCAGAGATTTAATGTTTGGTGACTGGATAAAACAGCTCGATCAACATCAAACTATTCTTGAAAGGTCAGCTGAGAGTTAAATGAGAGAAACATACCTTTTTTTTTTTTGAGTAGTTTTGATGTATCTCAACACTCTATTTGTAGCCCGTAAAGAAAGGGATGTGAATAGGCACCGATCATAACTAGCAGGGTTGAATTATTATACTTCCCAACAAAATGGTGTGGCCGAGTGTAAGCATCGTCATATATTGGAGGTAGCTCAAGCTTTGCAGTTTCAAGCTCATTTACCCAAGAAGTTCTGAACAGATTGCGTCCTTACGACGGTTTTTTTTTATCAATCAAATGCCTACCTCTGTGCTTCATGGTAAGACTCCTTATGAAGTCTTATTTTCTGTGCCCCCAGTTTATGATGCCTTAAAGGTCTTTGGCTGTCTGTGTTATGTGTATCCATAGAACCTCATTTACGCGACAAAATGGATGTTGGGGCTTATTCGTGTGTATTTCTTGGCTATCCGTTTGGACAGAAGGGTTATAAGGTTTTTAACCTCGTTACCAATCAAGTGTTGATATCACGCAATGTGGCGGTATTTCATGAATCACAGTCTCCTTTTAAAGATCAAGTTGTTGGTGATGCTGATTTGTACATTGCTCCAGTTGTTCTCCCATGTCATGTAGCTAATGTAACCCAGGCGGTGAAGTAGAACTCTTGCGGCCATCGATTGATCAGCCAAGCCCCATTATTAACTCTGATGAGCCCGCATCTGATCCCTCGAGCACTGTCCCTCCTTTGCGGCACTCTACCCGGCCTCGACGTGGTCTGTTTAGCGCCAGGGTTACATTTGTGCTACTCGCTCTTCACCTCATCAGATGTCTTCTGTGCTCAGTTATGACTCATATGCCCCTTCTCACCAGCGGTTTCTTCTGCAAGTCAGCACCAACACAGAGCCTATCTCTTATGTTGAGGCTTCCAAATATCCAATTCGGGTCTAAGCTATATAGACTGAACTCCAGGCGCTCGAAGACAACCACACTTAGGAGCTTGTTTCCCTTCCCCCTGGTAAATGCACTGTTGGATGCAAGTGGGTCTACAAGCTTAAACATAAATATGATGGCACAATTGAGCGATATAAAGCGCAGCTTGTGGCCAAGGGGTACACTCAAACCTATGTGTTAGATTATCATGATACATTTGCACCTGTTATCAAAATAACATTTGTACGACTGTTGCTTGCTATTGTTGTTGCTCGCCACTGGCCTTTATTTCAGCTCGACATTAACCAGGATTTCCTTCATGGTTTTCTCTATGAAGAGGTGTACATGAAATTACCCATAGGATTCTATGATAGAGCTAAACGAGAAGGCAAGGTCTGTAGGCTTCTAAAGAGCCTTTACGGATTCAAACAGGCGTCTCGCTAGTGGTTCGCGCGCTGTCTAGGGATATCAGGTACTTGCTAAGATCCCGGTAAATGTGTGATATGTGAGAGACCGATGATCTCCTCAGCAAGAAGAGCAATCTCTGGCTCAGTAGCGTCTCCAGTGTCCTGAACCGAGTTAGGCCCTGCAATAATAGTTTTTTATCATTAGGCTAAAATAACAATGATAATTTATTTTGTAATCAGCAACACTTACTATCAGCCAGTCTGATAAGACCAAGATCTATGTCACGTAAGTCAGCGTGAAATGAATGGAAAAGGTCGTGTGCGACCTTCTTCAAGACATTGGAATCTCCCAAGAATATAGTTGTGGCCGCCTTACATGACCGCACAAGAGACTTCAACCTTAAAATGAAACATATGACCAATCTGGATGTGTCCACATTAGATTTTAACAAGTCAATCAATTCTCTGAACATCAAATCAAACTTACATGGTTGGTTTTGAGATGCAACTATACCCAACTGCTTCTTTAACTCGACCTTCCGAACCCGGGTCTGAAAGTTACTAGCAAAGTGTCTAATATATACTTTGTGGTAAGCTCTCAGCGAAGACCAATCTGGTAGCCTCACGGCATGCAATATACCAACATGTCTATTTGAAATGATATATAATCCATCACGGTCAATAACCCCCCTCCTAAGACAAATCATGAACCACACCCAACTTCTAGTGTTTTCACTTTTCACTAATGCAAATGCAACAGGCAACACATGGTTATTCGCATCCAGGCCAACTGCAATAAGATGTGTACCTTTGTACTTTCCGTATAAGTGTGTTCCATCCACATAAAGTATGGATCGACAGTGACAAAATGCCTCAATGAAGTTGTAAATGCCCAAAAAAGTCTATCAACATACATAGTCCCGTCAGCCTCACTCTTCTGCAAATACACTACAATATCTGGGTTGGTCTTACATAATGTATCCATGTAGGATGGCAACAAGTCAAATTATTTATGTCAACCACAGAACAATATTTCTAGTGCCTTCTGTCTGCCCCTCCAAGCTTTTAGATATGACACTTTAAACTCATACTTGTTTTGATCATCTCCTTCACAAGAAGAGAAGAAATACATAGTCATTCTTTAATAAAATCCTTAATCTCCAACCAGTAAAATCTTTATTCAAATGAACATTATCATTAGGAATCATGTCTGAATCGTAAGTATGTGGATCCTCGTACACACTACACATGAACTTTACAGAACTCTTCTTTTTAACAGTCTGAAAATAACATCTGCACTATGTTGGACTATCCCCTTCCTGCAAACACTTTGAATTCAGTAAACTAGGATTCGACTTGTTAACCATGTTATTCAACCCGATTGTGGATTGAATACACTTCCACGACATGTGTCGTTGTTTCTTTGGAGACAAAACGTTGACCTTTAAACATATCATCCTTTGAATTTGAACTAGCAAAGCCACAATATTCATCGGGATCACCTAACAAATCACACTCATCAAAACATGTATAGTCATAAAATAAAGACGTGTTAGTTTGGAAAACAACATCCTTTTCATTCAAATTATTGCCCCATTCATAATCCATTCAATCATCTATAGCTTGAGAACTCTCCCCAAGTTCAACATTCATCGATCGGCCTAGGTTATTCTCATCCTCATCAATAATAGGATTTTCAAACTCATCATGTCTGTTCTCCGAAAATAATTTATTAGCTAGAATTTCAGTCTCTTCCGTATCTTCTTGTAACAATTCTAACTGTTCAGGATTAAACTCATCCACAATTGGTATGTCTAATGTCTCCAAAATTGACATTTCAGTATCATCAAACTTTGGCCGTTTGCGTGACATTTCTATTTAACAAAATCATCAAACATGTTGATTTATTAGTTCATTCTCGCATAATCATCAAACAAGACAATCACCTTCTAAAAATTCCAAAACATAAAATGGCTTATACTCAACATATACATTTTAGCAGGCCTCTAATAAATTATTCTTCTACAACCATATTCAATTAGAAACAGCCACATTCTAATCCTAAACCCTAAAATATATAAAGCCCAACACCAAAATCCTAATTGACCTTACTTAGTGTCGGTCGGATGAATGACGACCAAGGGCAACCTCTTTAGGACATCGGATAAGGTTAATTGCTAGTCTTCGGATCTTCTGCACGCGTCGAAGGGTGTCTCAATGCGATGGATCGCCGATTGGGAGAAGAGAAATGGAGTGAGGAGAAGAATGAAAGAGGAATGGCATCAGGGTGTTTTTGGTTGGGGCTTTGTGCAGTTTTGAACTGTCATTTTCTATTAAGAATATGGCATCACTGAATCGCAAAAATCTTAAAGCAAACATCAGAGTTCGGAACAACGAAAAGGTTAAGGCTTTTCGCGTTTCTAAAAAACTAAAATCTTACTAGACAGCCACGCAACCAGGTGACTGGGCAGAAATAGATAGGTGGGATTGACACAATTCAAAAATGCAAAAAACTACCTTATTTGCGTTGTTTCAAAATGTGAAAAGGTCATAATGAAAAAAAAAATCAAACACAAGGCCAAAAATAATTTAAACGAAGCTAATAGATTCTTTTTGAAAAAAAAATTGAACATAAGAGAAGGGAGATGAAAAGGGGATGAGTGGTAGAGATAGGGTTCAGTTGTTTCTAATATTAATAGGAGGATGAAAGAGATAGAGTTATTTAGAAACTTAGTACCACAGTTAAGAACAAGAAGCGTGATAAAAAGTTGATCTTTTATCATGCTTCTTAATATGAAGTGTGGTAATTGATTGGCGAAATTGATATAAAAAATGGAATACAAAAACTATTACCATACTTCGTCCTATGAAGTGTGGTATTAGGTTAAAACACACAATCATTTTGAAGGGATTTTCGTAACACCTATTTACCACGCTTCATATATTAAACGTTGTAATAGATCAGAAATATCAGTTATCACACTTGTGTGTACATAATCAATCACATTTTGTCTTAAAAATATGATTAAAAATGTAAACGTGGTAAATTGAAGCGTGATAGAAGTAAAAATATGTATTAATGATTTAATATGTGCTGGTAGTAACTATTTTAAAAAAAAATCAAATAGCATATTTTATGATAATTAGAGTTTTCAAAAGTTCAAAGAAGCTATAGTTGTTATGTGTATATGAAAAGTACCAATAGCGCATTACCTTTGCAAAACGAAGCAAAAATGTTTGAGATTCAACTTACTGATGTGAGGAAGGGTGTTGAGCATTATATGTGGCTTAAGACTCACAACGCTCGTTACCAACTCAAGATTGTACACCATATATAATTGACATCCCCATTTATTATAGATTGATTTTAATTTTGAATGTGGATCCATCTAATTTTTAGTTGATATAAAAAAATTTTGTCATAAGTAGAGGATAAAGCACATTTTAGAACCGTGATTAAAGAATTAATGATGGTAGTGTGTAATACTATTTGTAAGACATGTGCTCTATTTAGTTGTTGATGTGACAATCATTGCAATAATTTTCGTTTTAACTTTTCTAAAACCACTGGGACTCTTTGCACGTCTAACATTAGATTGTGAAAACAATCAGCTAGAAGATTAAGAGGTGCATTTTTGGAAATTTGTGTGTATATTTCTGCGACCAGAAGTAGTATATGATTAACAAAACTTTGTCTGGCCAATCCATTGTTGCGGATGATGAAGTGGACAGACATCCTGCGGTGTCGTGTTTTTGGTCCCATCCCTGAATGGTACTTGCTGTCACGTGAAGGATATGACAGTATTCAAGAGTAACAGCACCTCAAGCCAAAACTCACCCGGTTACAATCAATCGATTTCCAGTAGGAACCACGCAACTAAACAAAAAATTGAAAAAGCGCGCACAAGAGGATAAGGACTGACTCGAAGCCTTGCAAGTTGCAGCCAATGTGCGAGGAGCGTCTGTCCTTCTTATCCAAATAAACTATCTGACACCTTGAAATGAATTTAATTTAATTAATTTCCAATGAATTGCATGAACACAAATATGCCACCCTATCCTTATCCTCTATATATATACCTCGAGACCAATAAAGTGTAACAATTTCAAGATATTGAGTTTAAATCTTGTTGGTACTGTATTTACGCTTAGTGTGAGCGGATCCGAAATGAGTATATGCGTCACTATCAAAGTGGAAGAGATGTGCGGTCCCCGGTCACCGAAAAAGAAAAACATAAACTCTCGAGTCTCCACGGAACTGTCATACAAGGGTCTTGAAATTAGTAGAGCAACTAATCTTCATTAATCAAATAATTAAATCTCTACTACATGCATCCGACGCACGGTTCATAGCAAAATGAGCTACCGGTTTCAGTGGCCGATACAGATTTTTGGGGACAAAATTACATAATTAAAATTTTGATTGAATTTAGGGACAGAATTAAAAATTTAGTTGAAACTAAGTCTGTAAATTTATTTTTTATATATATAAAAAAATTTATTTTATTTTTTACATAGACATAGATGTTTTAGGTGGAATTCGGGGCGGCCGACCCCATTACCCCGGTGACTCCGCCCCTGACTGGTTTCCCTCCTTGGGAGTGCCTAAATAACTAAAATGAGTTTTGTACAAAATATATATACGCACTAGTTGGTTGGATCAAGAGATGAAGAAGCCTCAATGAGACAACAATGGCTTGCAGAATCCGGAATCGGAGTATAATCTACAATGGGAAAGACAATGATTGTGCTCCAATGGAAAATCAGTATGCCTGGCCCCAAGTAACCCCGTTGGGAAATAATGTTCAATGCATATTTGCATTGACAAAGAAAAATACCAATTGAGTTGTGAGACACCTTAATGCCAAGAAAGTATTTTTTTATAAAAAAATTATTAGTATAAATTACAACATATATATTTGATCATCAGAATTCAAAATCTAGAAATAGGAATTGTTAAGAATCACCCATCTTCATTTGAGAACAATTACTCGAGTAGTTCTTAAAGCACTGAATAAAAGAATCATCATTTTCAGAAATGATACGATCATCCACATAAATCATAACATCAGGATGAACATGAGATTGATGTAAATTGAATCAATGAGACTATAGAAAACCATATTGATGAAGGGCAGCCACGTGCATGAAAAACTAGCAACGATCGAGGAGTCGGCCGCAAACCATAACATTATGTAGTCTCACGCGACGACTAAGAAGGACAGTCCTAGATTTGGTCACAACAATCAGCTCCTTGTTAGGCAGTTGCACGGGCACACCACTTATGTTATGAAAATCATGAATATATGCTAACAAATCCGTCATGTGATGAGTCGCACCAGAATCATACATTCAATGTCTAGAAATATGCTTACGAGATAGAGTATTAGAACTTGATGGGGGAGCCAAGGGTTGAAGTAGTCGACTAAATGTAATTGACCAATGATTGCCATTGTCGGAATTGAGACTTGTAACGGCAGCCGTCTGATGTAACAAACTAGAATAGGTCATGATCGAATTTATCTGAGAGGAAGTATTACCTCTTAAATAGGAAGATTGATAGCGACTAGGAGCTTTTAAGTTGTCAGACCATCAATACGGATATTTAAAAATCTCAAAACAATTCCGAGTGTCATGATTCGTATGACCACAGTGGGAACATGGGCGGAATTTGGATTCACAATGAGACATAGGGCGGGAGATGAAACAGGTCGCGTGAGAATTACCAGTGAAGTATCGGCCAGCTGAGGTGAAGAGATATCAGAATGGTCAATACTGAAAAAGGAAAACTCACGACTGAGAAGATTCAAAATAAAAAAAAAATGTAGACACAGATTACAAAATTAAAAATCAGCCGGTTTCATAGACCCAATAACATCAAATTATCTATATATCTTACTGAGTGATGATCAACTTTACTTTCTCCTCTTGGACCACCATTGAATATGCTTTGCTTAGAGATGATAAAGATTTCATGACCAATATATTGGATCAAACGGTCTTAAAACCTTAAGCATCCAAGCCTAACAAAGATTTGGTGAAGCTTTTCTTCTTCTTGGTTCTTCTCTATCAAAGCAGAGAGTGGGCATGTAAGGAGACCGTAAAACACATCGGAAATTATTTGTACTCCGCGAGCTAATCCCAAATTTTTTCGATCGGCCATAGTGGTGCCAAGCTGTTTACATTCCATGAGATTTGCTTTTAGCTGTTAAATTTTTTGACCATTCACCACTGAAAATTTGGCCCAAAAATCGATCAATGTGGGAAATGGTGGAACGGAGGGAGGGTATCACCATATTCTTCATCCAACAGATGATGACGGATATAATTGTCGCCCAATCGTCGCAAAGAGGGGACTGTAATCCTGGCTTACGAATTGAGCGATCAACAAATTCAAATTATTTTCGGGACCAGTCATCATAATTAACCTCTCCACGTATAATGATGGAGGAGATAAGCAAGTCGGAATAGTATTTCCCAATTATATAATAATGAGAAATTGTTTGCTGTTGTAGAATTGATGAATTTAATGTGACATCCTATATGGTGGAGGAGGTGGAGTCTAACGTTGTCAAGGGAAAAAACTCTAATAAAAATGAATAGGCTCGATTTTGAAAATAAAAGAAATTGAGATAATGACCTTGAGCAGAACAGGAAACAAAAATTAGCGATCGATAATGGAAACCGAGAAAAATTTCCTGCTATATACCATGAAAGAAACCTACAGCGCCGAAGAAAAGCCAGTTGGAAAATTGTATTTCTTAGGATTGTTGATTTACAACAGGGTCATTCCCAGGACAGAGCAAGTGGTGCGATTGCACCGGACCTCCAATTTCGGAAGGTCTCCAATTCGAGGCGTCATAGCACAAGAGAGGCCTCCGACTCGAGGCCTCATTACGAGGTAACCCCAAACGTAAAGCCTCACACAGGGTGACATCCGTGACAAAGGCAAGGAGTTTATTAATTTGTAGAGAAGTTGCTGGTGATGTCCATACATTTGTTGTAATAGACACTCTAATGAAAATTAAATTTAAGTAATATGAGATAGAATGTAAAAAGAGTAGTTGTCATATCCCACATTGCTGAGAAATCAAAATAAAGAGGAAGGGAGTTTACTATAAAAAAAAGCAAGACATATATTTTTAATTCTTCTTACTTTTAAGTGGCTGGTCTTTTGTTAGACTTGCAATCTCAATTGAAGTACAATTTTAAATTGAATATTACTCTTTGAGTTATATTCAAACTATTGAATTTTAGCCATGGTATGGTTTATAATTCCGGCTTTGATGGCTACAATGTTCTAGCATTGCAATTAACTTTGCTGATTTTTTAAATTTGCTACAATGTCTTAATTCTAAATATTTTTGATCTCATTAATGGTTGTTAAAAATTTTGATTTTTTGACCATGGAATTTGCTTCCAAGTTCCATCATGTGCGCTATGTTTCTGAACTGTTCAGCTAGGCCTTAATATATGGTGTTGCGCAGAACCTTCAAATTCTCAGGACCGGCCCTGATTTACAGTGTATAGAAATGATCGATGTACAGTCTAATTTACTCCTAATTGTAATAATGATCATAACCCTAATATAATTTACAATATTATAACCATACATAATACATCAGGGTAGTGATCGAGTGATTAGCAACAAATTGATTTGATTGATACTGTATTACTATACTAGAACAAAATTAACACCAATTGTTGGTTTTCATGTGGAGAATTGGCCAATGACCGAGTTGAGTGTCCTCATTAATCTTGATTAAGTTACTAAGTACTACTTAAAAAACAAGCATGGTGGATTCCTAATCTCCACCATGCCCCCACCAGAAGTCCCACATTCTGGCATTTGTCTTTAACTAAGACACATTTCTATCACCTAAGAAAATTTTGATGAATATTTATATGATTTGATGATGTTGTTAGACCACGAGCACTGAATATTCCATTTAAACTCATATTTAACTTATTCACAGAAATTTGTATCACTAATTAAACTTATCAATATGAGACACTCCTTTATTTTACACTTTTTTATCTATATACACTTTTCTTTATTTTAGCTATAAATTACACGGCACACCATATGGGACACTCCTTCCTTCTCCTACCTCCCAGGTATTTTCATTCTCCAGAAACATCTCCCTTTATTTCTCTCTCTCTCCAGTAAAGCTGATCCATCTGGACATGGTCATGAAATTCTGCTTAGTGGGTACTGATGAAACACAACTAAAGATGCAAAACCCAAAAGAAGAAGGTGATTAGTTGCAGCACCTTCAAACTGATCTCATTCACTCTCATGTGTCTGTGTACTTATTCTTCAGTTTTTTCATATATGCTAGTTTTGATAATCAGCAGGTTCTACTATGATGATGATGATCAATGGTAGTCGATATGGTAGTAGAAACAGATCGTCAGATAGTGATCCTGTCGCTAGAAGAAGCTGTCAGATTGACATCAACAGAGTTAAACAAGCTGAAGAGTCGCTCAGAACCATCATGTTTCTCAGCTGCTGGGGTCCCAACTGAAACTACGCAACATACCTTAATGAGTTTGAGTTCGTTTGGCTTCCAGAGTCTCATGTTTCCTGTCTAAAGCTTACGTTTGTAAATCAGCCATAGTCAACCCTCTCTTTTAGAAACATGCTTTCTTTAATTGATTTTTCAACATGACACAACAGCGCGCGCAGATAAAAATATCACATAACACCACCGCGTTTTGACTCCGATTTTTTGCTCATATGTCCAAATGTTTAACCCTCCTTTCGATTCCTTCTCAAATTATAGAGTATCTACGGAGACTAGCCAACTCTTGCCCGCTGATCCTATTTATGCTTTTAGTCATCATAAAACAAGATTCAAGACTCGTAGAGGATCTGCAGGTAACATAAGAAGGTCCGGCAAAGCAAAAACATGGTCACACTCAAACATAGGCATTTTTACATAACAGGATGGAAACGAGAGAACGAACGGTCCGGATTAAGTCAACAAGGGATTAGGAACGATCCGGACCGTTGGATGCATGACTTCCGATGCCGAAATAGAAAAGTAGCTGCTACTACTACTACTACATGTACAGGGATGGTGATGGTCAATGAGGTCCCCAGAAGATGATGTGCATGACTTTGTCAGCCTTCTCAGCTAACCTCTTCTTCTCACCCGCTCCATCTTTGGGAGACGACTCGCCGCCGTTGCTGAGTCGCTTCGCTTCATCGAAGCAGACAGTTCCCGAACTGGATCTCGCCGGAGCTATGGAGCGGACAGCTTCCGAGCTGGATCTCGCGGGAGCAGACTTGATTCTTGACAGCATCTTCTTCCACTTCCACTTCTCTCTAGCGAAACACAGGTGAGAGCTTTGTGTTGGGTTCTGCACACATTTAAATCTCGCCGGGCATTTACACGTGTGAGGACCCAGTTCCACTTATTATGCACCGGGCAATTTTTTAAAATAATAATATGCTTCAAATATCCTGAAAGATTATAAGTGATTTTTTTTAAGAAGACTGATGTAGTAGGACTTCAATTAAGAGAACGAAGGAGAATACTAACTAATAGTAGGACTTCTATTATACCATTCGGAAGGATCATCTTCAATTTTTTCTAACAAAACAGTGCTCAAACATCAAAAGATCATTTAAGCTATGTTTGGTTTAGGAAAAATTTGGCGGAAATGAAGATTTGATAGAAAATAAGTAAAGTTCATTGTTTGGTTTAGATGGAGAATAAGAAGGAAAGAAAATTAGATGAAAAATTGAATGAAAAATGTGATTCTACATATATTAAACAAGTTCAATGTATATTAAACAAATAACCGTTTTTTGAACAAATTCAATGTATTTCATCAAATTCAAAGTATGAAATAATGAAATGTTGATATTTTTCTACCTATTTTTTATAAAACTTTACATGATTATAGAAAATGAAATGGATTCCCAATACTTTTTCTTGACATTTTCTTTATGAAACCAAACAAAGAAAAATTAGATGGAATCTTTCAAAAATATTCTATTTCCTTTCAATTTTCCCTCAAACTTTCCTTATCACCAAATTTTTTCTAAACCAAACACACCCTTAATGAATAATAATGACTCAGGATTACTTTTCATTTAAATTTAGACAAGGCATCTCATTAAGTAAACTACAAAAACTTGGAAGATTTGTGTTATGATGGATGAAATCCACATCACTATTTTCATAAATTTATTTTTATAAATAAAAATGTTACACATCACCATTTTCAGTATATAAGATCTACATGCATATCATATTAATTTTTTTTATAATTTCTATTTTTTAAAATTTTACTAAATAGTTCTTTATGTTATAATTATTTGTTTACATTACTTTTTTCCTATTTATAAATAAAAAAATCATTTAATTAGAAATTTCAACTAAATAACAAAAATAATATATTAAATATAACATAGCAGCTATAATGAATATTTAACTATTATTACCAACTACATTGGTAATTTTAAAGCGATGTAAAAGCTGGTCTTATTTCATTAAAAAAACTCTAATCAACAGATGGTTTTTATAAGTGAAAAATATAATATAAAGTACTCTTGATAGCATAAGATAACATCAATAAACGAAGTTTAAAAGTGAAAAACGTCATCTAAAATACTCGTGATAGCTAAGACAATGTTTATAATCATAAAACTTTGTTTAAAGTCTGGACTTGAACCAACTTTAGAACTACAAATTGCGCCTTATTTCATAATACGCATCATTAGTCTGATACAATAATATGCCAAAAAATCATAAATTATCATCAACAATAAATCGAACTTATTCTAAAATTCATCCAGACATAAACCTTCTCATAAATCTTTAACTGAGACACCCTAAAAATTTAATTTTAATCTTTGATTTAACTATAAAAAAAATTAAAATATTCATCCATGAGTATTTTTTTGTTGTTGGTTCATTTGTTTTCATTACATAATATTATAACAGATGTATGTCTTATGTTATGAATTTGGTTGGATTTAAGAGTGTGGTGTGAGATTGCTGACGAGGGATCTACGGTTGAGATTGAATGGAGTGATTGGGAAGTTGTAGTGAGATGTCGACACGTGTATGGAGGAGGGTATGGGGGCTTTGATGAGTTGACAAGTGTTTGTTTGCGTGGCCTGTGGGCTTGACAGACTTTCTGTCGACAGAAATTAATGGGTGGACTGTGTCCACGACGTGACGATGGACATTATAAAAGTCGCCACGTGACGCGTTAAAAAGTCAGAAAAATTTTAAATCATTAATAGATCGTCATGTGATGATTTCTCATTGATAGTATCCACCGCCGTGATGGAGAAGAATCACTCCGTCGATTGTTTTTTCTTTCTGGAGAAACAATGAATGACCTGCTTGCTGCTCGCCACCTCTGTCTGTAATATCTCCATCTCAATTATTTTCATATATATATATGTTAACCAATCACTATCCTCCACGTGACAATGCAATCCCCTCATCTATAAATCATATTCAACCTAATTCTTGGGTGTCATTAATTGGTTCAACTGACCACAAGGACCGAAAATCAACATCAAATTTTGGTTTCGATACTTATTTGATCAGGTTAAGGTTATTAGTAGAGTTTTTCTTTTTTCGTGGTTGCTTTTTATGATTATCTGATCCGCATTGGCAATTAAATTAAGGAAAAATGACATATAAGGAGGTGTCATTTTACTTTTTACTTTTTTTTCTTTTAAGTTTTAGAGGGTTTTATAGTTCTAACATGTCAAGATGCTTTAGTTTTAAGATTTTAGAATTTAGAATTTTCATATTTTTAGAGTTTTACAATTTTTGAGGTTTAGGACTCGTAGACGCTTGAATTTAAGGTTTTTAGATTTTAAGGTTTAACATTTTATTTTTTATGATTTTAAAGTTTAAGGGTATTCAGAATTATGCCTTAAATATCATACATGAAAACAAAAAAAAGTAATAAATGATGTTATTGTGATGATCCTTCATATAATTTATTAAGGTGTCACCCTATATTTACTAACTCTTAATTAATTTGTATGAATAATATAATATATAAATTATTATTTTAAACATAAATAAATTTATTTTGAACTGAAATTTTAACCCAAATAATCAAATAATTACTGCAAAGATAGTTTTATATTAAGAAAATATTTTTCAATTGACATGTGTCTAAATAAATATAAATTATATTAAAAACTGCTTATTTCACACTTCATAATTGGCTTTTTTATCTGAAATTATTCTCACATCAAATTGCAGTCTGATTTTGAATTTTAAGATTATGCATGGTAAGTTAATGTGTAGTAAAATGAGTAAATAATAAATAAATTTTACGGTGATAATGATGAAAGTAAAGTGCACTTACTTTTCATTCAGAACAGTTTTAAACATTTCTCGTAAAAACTGATTTTGTATCACAACTTTCTTATTTGTATGATTTTTTAATTATCAAATCTACTCTTTTATTTTCCATATCCTACTTTTGAAATTCGGATGCTCCTCCGTCGTTGCTCTATTTGCTTTGCTGCAGAGAGAGTATACTTTAATGAATAAATATATGCAATTAATAATTTAAACACAATTTATTAAAGAGCGGCAACACTCATGCATGCATGATACAAAATCTCCACACAAACAAAAACTTAACTATAGCTTAGTAAAAATATCAATTAATATCTCCAAAAATTATTAGCATTTACCTTCTTAATTATAAATCAAAATTTCAAACCATCCCATGACTTCAAAACTCATCAAGTTTGATGAATATTCTCTCTGTCCATTTTTACATGTCGCTTAACCGAATTTTTTATCCATTTTTATTTGTCACTTGATAATTTTCAATGCGTTTTTAATATCAACAACTATCTTAAAATTTCAAACATTAATCACTTCTTTATCATAATCAATAAAAAATTATTTATCACAGGTAACAATCTACCAATTTTACTTTTTGCACGAATTTTTTGAAAAAAACATCAACCACTCACTCATTAAATTTATTCAACCGCTAGCATTTATTTCACTTTAATTTATTCAAATTAATCTTAAACGACATGTATTAGAAGAAGAAGAGAGTAGTCGTTACTTACAAAATTGGAGTTGAGGCATGCAGAAATTTTTAGGTGGATACAGTCCACCACGTAGACTGTGATCATTGCCAATAGATAGGTGTCATGTAACATTTTAAAAATTCAAAATGATATGTAACATTTAAATATTAGTTTATAATTATTTTTAACTTTTTAATATATCATGTGATTAATCAAAATATTTCGTAAGATTTTCTCATGTGTTCATAATCCACACAGTATTGAATCCAAACTTTGAATTTTTCGGAGGCATCGGGCCATGGAGATAAGAGTTGGAAGAAGATAACAAAAGTGTCAGTTCGTGCACCACATCAGCTCCGCAACGACATAAATGCGGTCCCCAACCAGCACAAACCTTCTAAAGGGCAAAATCGTCATATCATAAATAGGAGAAAGATGATGGCCCCACTGAACGCGGAAAAACAAAAATTCCAATGGGAAACCATTTGCGCTCCTCATTTTCGGGCCGTGGTTTGTCCAAATTCTACGAGCTTTTAGTTCCTATAAAACTCAACCAGCTCATCCCAGACTCACTCCATCAATCAACCACCAAAATTCAGATTTCAGACCACAACACTAAAACAGAGAGATCATCATCATCATCAATTCATCATCATCGTCGATAAAAGAATGAGTCTTAGAAGCAGAGCGTGGATCGTGGCGGCGACAGTGGGAGCCGTGGAGGCAATGAAAGATCAGGGGTTTGCTAGATGGAACTACACAATTAGATCGGTTCACCAGCATGCCAAGAACAACTTGAGATCCTACTCTCAAGCCAAAAAGCTGTCTGCTGCGGCAAACAGAGCAGCGACGGAAGAGAAGAAGGCTAGGCAAGCGGAGGAGTCGTTGAGAACAGTCATCTACTTGAGCTGCTGGGGTCCTAACTAACGAACCAGTTTCACAACACCCGAGCTGGTTTGCACCGTTTGTAAACGAATCTCGACGGCTCCGTCTTGTTACTGGTTGTACATATTATATATACGTATGGTAGTGTTTTCGTCAAACAGAGCTCAAAGTGACAGATCAAACTGAGTAAGCTGATCAACATGATACATACATACCCATGAGCAAAGGTGTCGTTCTAGTTCACTGATTGACTGGTATCCATAGTTCATCCAACAAATAAGTTTTTTTTTGCGAGCTCGAGTGGGCCTCCGGGATGCTCGACTTCGAGACTAAGCATTCTGTCAATGGTGGGATCCGAATACACACCCTACGTTATCGGTACGCACTTCGCCCAACACGCCTTCCAACTCGGCTATCGCCGGGACCATCCAACAAATAAGTTAATATGAAGTCCATATGTTATTTGTTGACATGGATGGATTTTGCTCAACATCTCACCAAATTTGGACGACACCATATTGATACTATAAAGAAGGCATAATTTGGGTATTAAGATCTGAAAACCATCAACTTGTAAGCATTCATGCTGAATATTGTGCGTCTACATAGTCTCCAAATTGTACAAACGGCCAGGCTGATGTAGCACAAACGATATTTACAGAGTAAAAATATTGCGGTCGATAAACTGAGCGCACGTTCTGAAATAATGACAAACTTCATCCCATCTTTCTCCCTCCGCATAAAAACTAGACAACAAAGAGTATGAACTAGATTTCTCTGCTTGTTGTACAAGTAATAATTGCTAGAAGGAGGGGATTAGGGATGCAAACTAGCCGAGCCGAGTATTGCAGTACACGAAATCAGCTCTATTAATATTTGTATTGGCTCGAACTCGACGAGTTTTTATTAGTAAAGCTCGAACTCGGTTCGCTAATTTATTTTTAAGCTCGAGCTCGACTCGCAAACTACTCGAACTCGAGTTATGTTTCGAACTACTTGAAACTCGGCTCGAAAACTACTTGAGCTCAGCTCAAAAAATACTTGAACTCGAAATATAACTAAACTACTCGAACTCGACTCGAAAACTATTCGAATAAGTAAAACATCATTGTAAAATAATTATTAAATAAGTATCTCACATATTAAATATGTAAAATAAATATTAAATAAGTATTAAATGAGTAGTACTAAACAAGTATAATTCGAGTAATAAATGAGTACTATTCGAGTATTAAACGAGCTTGTTCACGAACATAAACGAGTCGAGTACTAACTTGCTCAAACTCGGTTTGTTTATTAAACGAGCATAACATTTTTGCTCGTACTTTGCTTGTTTGTAATCGAACGAACTTTGACCGAGTAGCTCGAGAGTGTATCGGCTTGTTTGCACAACCTAGAGGGTATGCATCTTCAAGCCTACCTACCCGGCTTAATAAGTTAACAATGCAGCACTAATGAATTATGTTAGGAATAACATAACATTCATCCCTCATTAACCTGAAAACTCTTAAACACTCATAAACCTCACCTGAATGGCTGCAAACATAGAGCATCGATGTAAATGTTGCCTCATCAAGAACAATTTAGTCCTCTCTCATTTTATCAAATATCATAAGGGCTAGCTTCAGTCCAATCATCGTGCATCCCATATGAAACAATGATTATATTCGAAAATGATGATAATTTCCCACTTGTTAATTTGTTCAAACAGAAGTCTGGCTGTGTCTAATTTTCCGCATTTCGCATAAATAGTTAGTAAAGAACTGACAAGAGGTATGGTTCTCTCTCCATTCGATTCCGAGATATGTAAGAATCAGTTGCTCTTGCAAGGTTTACACAGCAAAGCTGCGAAACTGCCTTCAACAAGATTATAAGGATCACAGACTCAAGGTCTAATTTTTTTCTCTTTGCATCATAGGATACAACTTTCCCAGTCTACCCACACAAAACATAAACCCATCATCCATGAAACCAAATCCTTATATTTTATTGCGCTGAAGACCCGCCATTCATAATCCACCCAACCAGTTGAGAAGCTATGGTGGGTACTAGTCTAGGAAAATATAAAATCAGATATAAAATCACAGTAATAAATATTCAGACTTTTCAAATATCTGCTAACGGAAGAAAATAAGTGTTTGATTCTCGGAATACTTAATATAATTAGAGACTATTTCTTAATAGAGCTCAATAACTGCAGTAAAATAAGATCTTAAACTAAATGAAACTAAATTGGATCAATCAAACAACTCTGCCAACATTAAAACTGTTCACTAGTCGATTTTTGACTGAACTGAACCAAATTAGAACTAACTCATTTATTTGAATTTTTATTTTTATTTTTAAATTTGAAGACCGAGCCATTTTACAATAATTCAGTTTTTGACTAAACTGGTTTATTCTGATATTTGATATTCTAATAGATCTTAGATAATCTGATTTAAATTCACAGTTAAACTATAAATAATAATAATAATATATTTTATTATTATATAATAAAATAAATTGTTAAATACTACTAAACTCTCTTCAAATGTTAAATAAATTATATAAGAAAGTAAATATGATTTTGAATCAATTTGATATGAATATATATAATAATAATATTAATTAAAAATATATGGTGTCTAGGAGAGAATATCAGAGGAATAAGAGTTTTACTGAAATTATTACAAACTATACAGGAGGGCTGGTTTTACTGACAATAAAAATCATCATCCTTATTAATAATAATAACCAATCCGAGTTCAAACGCCCAAAAACGCCTCCATCATGGCTTAAACAGGGCTCACTCTTGGCTTATTATTAATAAAGGCCAGTTTAAAATTCTCAAACTTCATTTTAAACCCTTTCAAACCTCAATCCTACCCATTACCAAACACCGCATAATAGGATCAAATCATACAGTTAGTACGTATGATCCATAGTTTAACATCACGAGAACTTAGCCTTTCATTTAGCTAAGTTTTATATATGGAAAATATAAAAATAGAATAAGAAGAAAGAAAACTTACAAGGTTTGGAGAGGAGAGGCACCGTAAGCAATTTTTGTTTATTGATTACTTGGAAAATATTTTAAAAGAGAGAGAGAGAGATTTTGAAAGGTCAGGAAACTCCTGCCTTCCCGATTACAAGCTATGCCCTTATAGACAACTCAGGCCTCACTAGACGACAAGACTAACTTCGTCATAGCTGACGACTTATTCTAATAATTAAAAACGAAAAACTACTTTACAAAAGATAAAACGACAAAAGAGCTTTATTAAAGCAACGGTTCTTCTTTAAGCGTCCGTCTTCTTCAGCTTTTTGAAAAGCAAGATGCTTCCTTTGGGTCACCATCATTGTTTCCCACTACCATAAAGAAGATGCTTCTTCATGTCTTCTTCAATTGTGGGCTACCTCATTTTCTTTGGCTTTTTTGGATAAATTTTCTCCAGTCTGACCTTCTCGGCCCATGTACTCCTCGCGGCCCATCAGGTTTTCTTGGTCCATTAGGAGCTCCATCATATGAAAGTTTTTCAAAAGGATTTAATCCTTTTTCAGAACCATTTAGGTCATTTGAAGACTTTATACAATTCAATTTTTAATTGAATATTATCAATTGTTTCTTGACGAAATAATTTTTTGGTCTGTGGATAAGTTTCAATCATTTTCTTCCAGAAAACGTGTATAACACGCCCTTAGAATACAAGGTAGTTTGGTATCAGAAGGCAGTTGGGTATTGGTATAACCGATTTCAGGAGTCAATTTCCATATCCATGGAATGGAGAATTCCGTGAAGAAATATAACAAAACAATTTCTTCAGAGCCTTTCTCTAATGATAACAATTCTGTTATCTTGGGGGAGACTTTTCTCTAATCAAAGTATAATTGTTTAAAAGGTTCTGGGAGAATAAATCTTGACGGACCCTTAAGTGTCCACCAGTTTATGAACCAATTCGGGATCGGACTGTTATGAACTTGTCCACATATCTTTACAAACCAAGTATGTTTGTGATATGGGTTTTCGTATAAGAGAATTTTATCAAAGGCCTGGATATAATCCCAGTAATTATATTTAAAAGCTATTTTTGTATCGGAGTTTATTAACTCCTTTTCTCTTAATGGAGATATACCCCATTGGTGTACAGATATAATCTGTTTGACTCTCAACTTACTGAATTGGAAAACATTTTTACTAATATTATTAGTAAAATGTTCAATTTCACAAAAGTTTCTTTTTAAGATTTCTTCATAAAATGCCCTTTGTTTATAAAAAGTTGCAGCATATGTTGCTGTGTCTAAATATCTAGACATTAAATCCCAGGTTCATCTTTATACTGAAGATCATTGTCTTCAAGAAGAAATATAACTTCTCATTTTAAGTTTTTTACCATAGGGGTTTTATCCTCCTCTTCAGATGTGATTTTAGCATATGATGCTAAAGGAGTTGTGTTAGAAGAGAAAGGTATATCTTCCTGGGTTATATGTGTGGCTATTAACCGCATGTTCCCATGTTGAATAATGGGAATATTAGAGGTATTACCTCAAGCAGAAAAATAATTAGAGGTATAGCCTCTTCCTCTAGAGGCGTTGCCTCTGCCTCGTCCTTTAGGAATCATTCCTGCAAATGTTCCTGAGTCAAGAAATCAGGGAGACTATTTTCTTCCCTTTTTTTGTAAATGATTTCAAAGTCAAATGGGGCCAAGTGTGCCTTCCATCTGACAAACATTTGCTTAGACACGTCATGTTTGAAATCTTTACTAAACATGAATCTGTTGTATTACAGTCTGTAAAGATTTTAAATTTTTGATTATAAAGGTCATCTTGAAATTTTAGAACACATTTAACTATAACTAAAATTTCTTTAGCTACGGTGGCATAATTTTTCTGACTATTATTCCATTTACCTGAATGGTACTTGACTAACATATGATGTTTAGTTTGAGGATGGATTTGTTTTAGAATTCCTCCAAAGCCTATATCTGATGCATCAGTTTCAACAATCTTTTCCCAATTTGGGTTTGCTAGTGATAAACATGGTAAAATTTTTACCTTTTATTTTATTTTCTTTACTGCTTGCGTATGAGCAGTAGTCCAGGGTTTGGGATTCTTTTTAAGCCTCTCATATAAAATTGCAGTGTCTGAGGCTAGATTTTTATAATAAGCAGAAATATAATTCAGACTTCCTTGTTGTTTTTCGAGGATTTCATCTGGAAATTTTGAAGCAAATTCAATACTTCTGTTAATATGATTATTTTACCCTTTTCAATGTTATGCCCTAAAAATCTTATGTTTGTTTGAAAAATCAGCATTTTAGGTTTAGATATTACTAACCCATTTTGAATTATCAGTTTTTTAAACAAGTTAAGATGATTACAGTGTTCCTGAATATTTTTAGAAAACACTAAAATGTCATCTATATAGACAATTATAAATTGACTATAAGGGATAAAAATATCATTCATGATCTTCTGGAAGTCAGAAGGTGCAGTTTTTAGACCAAATGGCATCACTCTCCATTCATAGTGTCCTATGGGGACATTAAAGGCTGTTTTATATTGATCACTTTCAACGATCTGGATTTGCCAATAACCAGATTTTAAATCAAATTTAGAGAATATTATAGCGTCATGTAATATATCTAAAAGATCTTTTTTATTTGGGATCGGGTGTCTTATCCATTTTAAGACTTTATTAAGAGGTTTATAATTTATGACCAATCTGGCCACACCTCTTTCAATTTCATTATGTTTATTAACATAAAACCTCGTGCATGACCATAGTGAGTTAGATTTGACTATTAATCCTTTAGCTAGCAGATTATTAATCTTTGTATTACACAATTCCAAATATTCTGCATTCATTTGGCATGGTCTAGATTTCGTAGGAATATCCTCTTCATTAAAGGATTCTTCATATGGAAGGCTAACAATGTGTTTTTTCGTATTCCAAAATGCATTTGGGTGATCATTACAAATTTCTAAGGACATAGTGTCCTGTTGTCTTTTAATTTTTTCTATTAATTTAGGGTTTTTTTAAATCAATTTCTATATTATAAATATTTATTTCACTTTTAAGGAAATTTATGCCATTTTTCAGTAAGATTGGAAGGCAACACGTTCGGTTTCTTTCGCTCTTATAGGGGAGTTCGTCAAGGAGACCCGATTTCATCTTCATTATTTGTTTTAGCAATGGATGTTTTCGGTAGACTGATTAAAAAGGCGAGTGAGGAAGGAAACCTGAAACCCTTTGCATGTCGTCACCGAGTAAGTCCGCCGTCTCATTTATTATTTGCCGATGATGTGCTGGTTTTCTCGAATGGCAGCCTAAATTCTATCAGTGAATTATCAAAGGCTATTGATTCTTTTTGCTCGAGCTCGGGGCAAGTTATTAATGTCCAAAAGAGCGCCATATTTTTCTCCAAGCAGATTTCGGGATCCAGACGAGCTCTAATTTTGCATCGCACAGGTTTCTCTCCAGGCTCATTCCCGATTACATATCTGGGTGCTCCGTTATTTTCAGGGAGGTCGAAGACAGTGTATTTTGAAGGCTTGGTCCAGAGGATCCGTGCTCGCACAGAAGGGTGGATGAGCAAGATGATTTCTTTCGGCGGCAGAATCACCCTCATTCGATCGGTCCTCTCATCTATTCCAGTGCACACCCTCTCTGCTGTTCCAGTTCCTCTCACTGTCCTGAAAAACATTAACTCCATTCTCTCAAATTTTTTATGGAATGCTGGCCGAGAAAAGCGTCGTCACTGGGTTGCCTGGAGTAGAACCTGTTATCCTATTGATCAGGGTGGCATTGGAGTGTGGTCTCTTAAATCAATCGTGGACAGCTTTATAGCCAAGCTGGCTTGGCGCTTTTGGGAAGGCTATTCTTTATGGGCCAGGTTCATGCGTCATAAATATTCTTGCTCAGTCGGTTCCTCCTCTTTCAGGTCTAATGGATCAGCTCTGTGGCAGGCGATCCTTCCTTTCGTCCACTTGCTTCGCAGAAAGGTCAAGTGGATATTTGGTCGTGGATCCACTCTGATGGGGTCAGCTTTTCCGGACTGGTCCATGGATGTGGTTCTCTCGTCTAAAGCGGTGTTTGAAGTTTCATCCAATGATGATTTGTTGAGTTCTTTCCCAAGTAATCAGAGAAGTGCTCTTCAAGCTATCATCTTTGATGCTCGAGTGGAGGACCGCCTCGTTTGGGAAGAATGTCCTTCAGGGATGATGGCTGCAGCCAGCTTCCGGATTTGGTTGAATCCGTCTCAAGGTCGTGGTGACTTAGATTGGATTTGGACTGCCATTATCCCTATGAAGATCTCCGGTTTCTTATGGAAATTATTCAATAATGCGGTTCCGGTAGATGAGCGAGTTCGGGGAAAAGGAGTTCAGCTAGCTTCCCGTTGTAGGTGTTGTTCTAGTGGAAGCCTTGAGTCTTTAAATCATCTGTTCACTCAGAGCTCCTTGGCAGCTTCCCTTTGGGCCTTTTTTGCACCAATCCTCGACAAACCTCGGGTATCTTCTATCTTCCAGCTTCGGTGGAGTTGGATTGGTCAGAGAGTGCCTTCTTCTCAATTTGATTTCACGGTATGTATAATAGTGGCGTGTGGTTTATGGGAAATTTGGTGTGAGCGCAATAAGAGACTGCATGACGAAGGTGGCTCTGATCAATCAGTCATCCGACGAGTTCAGCATTGGTGTTCCTCTCTTTCAGGTATCATTTAGCCATCCAAACGGTCTTCCTCTTCAGAATCATTGGCTCTGAAAGCCTTGCGGCTCCCCATCTTGGTTATTCCTCGCCCCAGAATCAGATGGGTTTCTTGGGATCCTGGTGAAGGCCTCACTCTTAATATAGATGGCTCTGTTTCTGCATTAGGAGCATCAGGAGGAGGCCTGGTTCGGGATGCGCTTGGAGCCCCAAAATTATTATTTTCTTGCCAGTTTGCTCCTGAAACTTCGAGGGTAGTCGCTGAATTTAAAGAAGCTTTGCATGGTCTAAAAGCGGCAAAGAGTGCTGAATTACAGATTTCGGAGCTTCAGACAGATTCCTTAATACTGGCGGAAGCTATTAGTGGCGCCTCGGCTTGTCCTTGGGACTGCTGCTATCTACTGCGGGAGATTATTTTGGAGCTGGGCGGAGCCAAATCTCGGCATATTCTTCGTGAAGCTAACAGTGTGGCAGATCTTTTGGCTAGAGAGGCTTCATCTACCGGGGATTTAACTTCTTATTGCCTGAGCAACTTCAGTCTCCACGTTCGTTCGCTTGTTATACTAGACTCGAGGCGCACAGCCTCTTGTCGCGTCAATTAGGTTGAGTCCTTTTGTGTGTTCGATGAGTCTGTATTTTCTTTTTCGGGGTTGGGGGTCCGGGTAGATTGGGTGTCATCCTTCTTCCCGTGTCCTTCCTCCCTCCCTGTATACCTTTTCCTTTTCAATAAACTCGTTCAAAAAAAAAATAATAAGGAAATTTATTTGATTATATTTTCTTAAAATAATATCTTTTATTTCATTTAAAAGTTTTGTTTGTCGTTCAGTTATAAACTGGAATTGGACTTTTTGATTTTAAAAGGTCCTTCAAAATATTTATCATCAATATAAGTGATTGGGAAAATACGTTTAAGAATGGCATTCCATGTATAACTTGGTTAGTTATGTTTTTTACAAGTAAAAAGCTTTCAGAAATACATACTCTGTTATTACAGATGTATGCTTCAGGTAATTTAAAATTTATTTGCAGTTTTTCCCCTCCAGCGGGCCTTAAGCTGTGTGTGGTTTTTTCAAAACATTTTGTGGGTATTAACCGTTCCTGTATAACGCTAACATCTGTTCCTGAATCTATGAGAGCGACTAATTCAATCATGAAATCATTATTAATGAGTAATTTTATGCTAATATAGAATTTAAAAGAGGTAATCATATTCTTACCAACAAAAATCCTTCACTTAGTGGATTATCACGTGTTATTATTTCTGATGAAAAATCTTTTGTTTCTGATTTAAAAACTCGTTCATTTAAGTTATTATTTAATTGTTTTAACAGCTAAATCTTATTTTTTAAATTGCATATTTCATTTATTAAATCCTGTATATTAGTAGGATTGTCTGAAGTGTGAGTGTATTTTTGTCTTATAAGTTTAAATACTTCACACATCATGTATGGATTATTAACTGGTTCAATATCTAAAGTCTCTTCATTTATCCTAGTATTACTAGGGCTTGGAATATCCATTGTTTCTATAATCCTAGACCTTAATTCCGGGTCTTTTATCGTTTTTAAGAATTCAATTATATCTTCTGCTTTTAAAACATTTAGACTATCAATATCTTTAAATTGTGAAATTAATTTATAAATTTCATCATCACTTCTATCCTGTTTTAAACGAGTTTTGTTGCATGATGAACAACAAGCATCAGAATCATCTTCTGATGTATCACACATTTTTCCTATTTATGTGCTTCTGAACTATCAGTTCCAGTTTTAATACTAGATTCAGCTTCACTATCAGTGTAACAATTTCTTCAAAGAGTCTTTTAACTCTTCATCTATGTTTAAATTTTTAATTTTATCTTTCATCCTACACTTATTAGCGTAGTGACCTATTCTACCATATTTATAACAAACAACAGATTTCTTATTAGTTTTGTTATTAACTTTTCTTTGACGTTTTTTATTTAATTTTTCTTCTGAGTATTTTCATTTTTCTTTTTATAATGTTTAAATTCTATTTTAGGAATATATTTTTCTTTTCCCTTTTTGATTCATCCATCCCAAATTGGCTACAAAATTTTCCTAATTGGTTTTTCTCTAAAAAACTTTGTCTTTTAATTTGTTGGTTTAACCTGATTTCATTACAAAGAGATAACCCTTCTTGGACACAAGTTTTTATTAATTCTCCGTAAGTATAACTATCATAAGGGATTGCTATGGAATTCTTCATAAGAGTTTTCTTAACTCTTTCGTTAAATAGATGTGGTAATCCATCGATAAATTTAGATTTCCAGTGAGCATTATTACACTCAGGCAGTTCCATAACCCTATTAAGAAACGCGTCTTTATACCATCTAAAATCAATCAGTGTTTTACATCTTAAGTTTTGTAGCAGAGTTCTTATGTTTTCATTATTATCAGAAATCCTTCTGGTGAAGTGTTCAAGGATGTTAACCACTAGTGTATAAACTGCGTTTTCAATTATTTGATTACCTTCCTGTTTTACAGTTTTTAAAATTTGTTCTTTATTTGATAAAGTTAAATAATTATCCCACCAACCTTGAAGTTGGTCTGTAAAACCTGCTTATCATTTTTGCTATATTTACATCAGTATTACCTACCGTTTTACTTATTGTACTATACATTAACATTCTGTGTACCAAATTATAAATTTATTTTTCAGTATAACCGTCTAAGTTCCATTCATAAATGTTCTTACCATTATAACTGTTATTAAGAACATATTCCTGTTCTTCATGTAGAATATCTACGGGTGAGGGTCTATTATAATAGTATAACCTTGAAGTGGGTTTGTTTACATATTTATGTAGTTTATTAATTTCATCCTGTATAACTGGTTTATAATTTTTATTGCTGGACTCTATTTGTTCAGTGAATTCTTCTTCCAAAGTAGAAATTTTTAATTCTTTAAATTTTTCTTCTATTAGATTTTCTAAATCTAGTATAGATTTTGATTTAGGTTTGTAATCTGTTATCTCAGGTGGTGGTTGAAGACTAGGAGTTGCAACTATTATTTCCTGTTTTGGTGATTGAAACTTATTAGCTTCATTTTGTTGATTCAATTTATCAATTCTTTCATGTAACGATATTATATGTTCCCCTAATATGTTTAGGTATGCATTTGTATAATTATTTTGTTCAATTATTTTATTAATCTGCTGTATATTGACATTTAATGTATCATTTTCAAATATTTTAACAAAAGCAGAAAAATTTACTACTAGTCCTTCTTTTTCCATTTTAAATGGCTTTTGCGATGGAAATACGGATTTTAAAATGTTTCCATTTGACAGTTTATATTCTCTTTCTAAAACTGAAATATAAGGTTCAATATAATTTCTTATAAACCATGGAACAAATGGGAATAAGATATTTTTTTCAGAATAATTTTTTTAAAATTCCTCTGAAATATGATTTTGTAAATCTTTATCAAAGGTTTCAAAAAACCATTTCCTGAATTCTTCCCATATGGTTTTAAGAATTCTTCCCTAACCTTCATTCTGGCTAAGGATCCTTTACTGAAATCAATTTTTCGTATATTATTCATATTGAAAAGTTCATTTCAGATTCGGTTATTTTCTCATTACTAGTGTTATAAACACGTCTGACTATTCTCCGAGTTTTTAAATAACTTTGCTTCCCTATCTCCTTCATTTATTTGGGATGTCGAAGCTCTATGTGATTGTTCCGAATATGGGACTTCTATTATGGGAGAAATATGTGAGTGTGATGAGTATGACCTAGATAACGGTGTGTCAGGTTTCCTAACTTTATTCATTTTTATGCAAATATTGCCCTCAGATGATTCTATAATTTCATCTATCTCTTCATTAACATCTATCTTAGGATGTCCTACATTTTCTAAAATCCATTGGTCTGGCATAGGAATTTCATTCCATTTTATTGTTCTTCTGGTAGAAATTTTTGATTTATTAAAATTGGTTTCTATCAAAACCGTTTCATTAATCCTTTTATCCATGATTTTACAGTTTGGATTTAAAGTCATTAAAGGTTTATTATAAATATGTCTTGTAACAGATACATATTAATTTCGATCCAGGTATATAATTATAACCATAAGTTTTAACATTTAATGTTAAAACATCTAAGATGTTTATATCAGTTAAAGACAGTGTTAAATTAGGATAAACATTAAAATAGACTGAACCATGCGCAAGACTTGTTTGTATAACACCCATTAAAGATTGTTTATAATCTAAATTTCTAGCATATATCTTAGGCATGCTATAAAACTTTTAGGTAAACCTTTTAAAGTTAATGGTTTAAAAGCAATATGTATAAAACCAATATGAATAAACTTATATAGAATTGAATATCACATTATATCATTTTGAGAAAGTAATTTAATACAAATTTGTTCATTACCTAACCGATTCTTCAGTAGTTTTAACTACTAGTTTTAAACCAAGTTTTCCAATAGTTCCTAAATGTTATAAGGTTTTAACTTCAATTTTAGGAATTGTCCATTTGTTTAATTCATCTAAGTTTTCTGGAATTTCCATTTCTTGCATATTAGCATTTTTATGTAAGATTTTCCATGTTTTATTAGATTCATTAAATCTATGATTTTAAATTATAAATCAATACATACTTCCTCATATGATTTAGCTCTGATACCACATATTGTACGGTGTGTATGTGAAGATTACAGAGGGATACTGAAAAAAGATTAAATCCTTTTGAAAAATTTTCAATTAAATTAAAAATAAGGAATCCGGATAAAAGGAAGATATGATCAAAGCATATCTTCTGGAAATGAAGAAGGAACTGAAGAAACAATTCTCAAGCTCTCAGTTTGGCCAGAAGTCAGATACATCAATGAAGACACTCATGTCATCAAATGAAGGCTATTGCGGAGAATCTCAAGAAGAAGATTTCCTCCCTGAAGAAGAGATGATGGAGCTCCTAAGGGACCAAGAAAACCTGATGGGCCCAAGGAGTACATTGGCCGAGAAGATCGAACTAGAGAAGATTTCTCCAAAAAAGCCAAAGGAAAGGAGGTAGCCCACAAATGAAGAAGAGATGATGGAGCTCCTAAGGGACCAAGAAAACCTGATGGGCCCAAGGAGTACATTGGCCGAGAAGATCGAACTAGAGAAGATTTCTCCAAAAAAGCTAAAGGAAAGGAGGTAGCCCACAATTGAAGAAGACTAAAGAAGCATCTTCTTTATGGTAGTGGGAGACAAGGATGGTGACCCAAAGAAAGCATCTTCCTTTTCAAAAAGCTGAAGAAGACGGACGCTTAAAGAAGAACCGTTGCTTTAATAAAGCTTTTTTTATCGTTTTATCTTTTGTAAAGTAGTTTGTCGTTTTCAATTATTAGAATAAGTCGTCAGCTATGACGAAGTTAATTGTAATAATTGTATGACACGTAGGGTAGGTGGAGCATCACCTTTAATTTTTTTATATAGCCGAAAGAGGAGTCTATCTCCATAAAATCAGCAAGAGGGAGAGGAAAGCAATCCCATCTCCAGAAATCCCGCAGCAAAGTCGGGAGTGCTTCAAGATGGTTGTGTGTATAGATAAATAAGAAGAAAAAAAGAAGAAGAAGAAGAAGAAGAACGAAAGAAGAAAAAACCCCCACTGCCTCAAACTTAAGCCGCCTCCCCTGTCAATTTTTCTTAACCACTTCCGCTCTCAATTTTGAAAAAAAATGGAAGATCTCCCTTGCATCAACATCGTTTTCATTCCGATCTTTCTGAGCCAACGCCTTCAAACTTCATCGAATCGAACACCGAACCATGGCGTGTTTTGGCACTGCCACTTGCGATAGCCATGGTGTTATTTGCGCTGAATTGATTTTCTATCTCGGTTTGGATATCAATGGTGCTGAAAGTATTGCTATCTTTCTATGGCGCCACTCGATGAGACACTCACCAAGCTGCTCATGGTTGATCAACATATGACTATGTTATTATTTAAATTAAGTAATGTGATGGTTGAGCATTCCCTCGGACCTAACAGGGGCCTTGCGTACCGTATGGATTACTCGGGGAAGAGTATCAATTGGCTAGATGCCGAACTGAAGCCTCTATTAAAAACAGTCAAGCTGGAGATGGACCATTTTTATTAGCCACACGGTAGCAGCAACATATGAGTTCTTTTAAGCTGCTGAGATTTTGAGGTAAACCGCATTTAGGTAGATTCAATTGTTGTTGACTACTTTTGTCATGGCTGTAAACTGAGTTTCCGTCATCCAATCGAAGTGTTTCTTGAATCTAAATTAATCTACATAAAAAGATCTTTCCAACCATATAAATTTCGAGTTCTAGTTCAACCGGAGTAATGAGATAACTGATTTGAAAGATAGGAGTAGGAAGCTGTTTGCTGGGTTTGGGCAGTTTTCCCTTCTGATTTCGGACCTCAATATCTTCCTGTTCTGGTATTGAAATTGAGTAATTCTTTCCTTAAACATGTTCTATGTGAAACGTAGTTTCTATGTATATGTAGCATGTTTCCTAATTCCACCTGATTAGGGAGAAATAACGTTCAAAAGTAAGGAGTACGAACCTGTCTGTTAGAATTAGACAGTTCGACCATCCAAATTCGAGGGTCTGAATCTTAAGCTTACGATATCCGAATTAAGCGATTCTTGTGTCTAAATTGTTTAGCTCGAAACAAGCTTTCTAGCGGTATAAAAATCGTAAGCTAGTGGTGTCTGGTTATGAAGTTATTAGCGGTCAAAGTTGGACTATTAAATCTGTGTTTAAAGAGTTAACAACAAGATTTTAGGCTTGTGTGCCTTCCTTATAGAATGTAAAATTGTAGGTTATAATGAAGCATTATTATTTCTCAAGGTCTTTAAGGATTTGGTGGATTGGCTCAGTAGAGGTGAGTAAATAATTCCTACGTATTTCTTTTCGTACAAAATTAAATATGTGACTATTAAATAAGAATAATGAGTATAATA
>NQLW01000039.1:218645-292736 GCA_002312845.1 Kalanchoe fedtschenkoi | reverse complement strand
CATTCACGTTTGCATTTGGCCAAAAAGGGCCTAGCCAAAAGGGGCTCATGTTATGACATTCAATGTGATATGAGAAGTATATGTGCTAACAGGAAGATAAATAAACCCCCACGTACACAATAAAAGTACGAAGGGTGAGCGAGCCGCACGTTATAAATACGATATCAACTTAAAATAAAAGAAATCCCCATCCGGCTCGCCAAATACGTAGCGAGTTGTTTACTCATAGAGTGAGTCTTTTGACTCACCCCAATATTTAAATTCTCTTTTCAGATCATTAGTCGTTTATTAGTGACGGTGTTTGAGTTGGAACGAGCTAGCTCTTCGGTACGGTGCCATCCAGTCTTCAGTCAGTTTCCTTCAGTCAACAGTTAATTAATTTGTGTTACTTTGTCATCTTTGGTTAACTCCTTCCAATCAGTAGTTATGTAATTTCCTTCTCTTTGTTACCCTCTTTAGTTGTCACTCTGATGTACTTGGGCAAGATCTTGAGTTGTTATTAACAGCTTGGAATTTTAATGTATTTGACTAGTTTGTGTGTTGAATTATTTGACTTTGAATTTTCTTCACTGAGGCTTGTTTGACTAAAGGTCAAAAAGAGACAAGTCAAACGCCATCGCGATCCACATTTTTTTTGGGTTGTGACATTAAACTTGTTGTCTAGTGAGGCCTGAGTCGAATATAAGGGCATAGCTTGTAATCGGGAAGGCACGAGTTTCCTGACTTTTCAAAATATCTCTCTCTTGTAAAATATTTTTCAAGTAATCAATAAACAAAGTTTGCATATGGTGTCTCTCCTCTCCAAACCTTGTAAGTTTTCTTTCTTTCTTCTTATTTTAATTTTATATTTTTCTTATATAAAACTTAGCTAAATGAAAGGCTACGTTCCCGTGATGTTAAACTATGGATCATACGTACTAACCGTATGACTTGATCCTAATATTTTGTGTTCGGCTATGTGTGGGTTTGAGGTTTGAAAGGGTTTAAATTGGGGTTTAAAAATTTTGACTAGTCTTTATTAGTAGTAAGCCAAGAGTAATCCTTGTTTAAGCCGTGTGGAAGGCGTTTTGGGCGTTTGAACTCGGATCGGTTATTACTGCTAGTAAGAAGATGGTTTTGATTCTCAGTAAAACAAGCTCTCCTGTATAGTTTGAGCCATTTCAGTAAAAATCTTTGTATTCCTCTGTAATCTTCATACAAATACCGTACCATATTTGGTATCAGAGCCAAATCATACGAGAAATTATGTGTTGATTTATAGTTTAACATCATAGATTCATTGAATCTAATATGAATATATGTAATAATAATATTAATTAAAAATATATAATATTTTTACTATTACTTTATTATTATTATTTTTTGAATAATAAATTACAAAAATAGATAACTAAATCATTATATTATTAATATTTCGGTTGGTCTGACAATTGAATTATTCACCATCAAACCAAATCATTTGGACCAAACCCATTCAATTCAATTTGATTTTTGAATTTCGATCTAATAAAAATAAATCGAACCAGATGGTCAATCGAACCATTAGAAACAACACGTTCCTACTCCTTTGCAAGAGAATGCATCTAAATTTTATAAGTGTAGGAGATTATATGAGGAAGAATAAACGTATTTTTAAGGTTATGTTTGGTTTAAGGAAAATCTAAAGAAAAATGTGAGAAAAATGAATTTTGATAAATTCTATTAAATAGTATCAAAATATACTTTAGTTAATAAAATTTTTGTTCTCATTTTTCTCATTATTCTCCATTCACCTTTATCTAGACGGAAAATAGAATCATTCTTCATTTTTCCTCTCGTTTTCTTTTCTCAAATTTTTTTATACGTAATACAACCCTACAGATCTGAGACTTAACTGTCCCACTAGATAGATGTAATCTTAAACATGTAAAAATATTGGTGTGTCACACTAACCTCATGCTGTTTTCTGCAATCGATTTCCTTCTGTAATACAAATATTTAAAAATATACGAATAATTGATAGGTGGAAGCTCCTAAGACTCCCAATTACATAAACCGATCTCTGAAATTTAATTTTGCTGACATTGCGCTTGAATCCTATCATGATTCACCAGCTCGTGATCCCTTAAATGAAACCTGTATCCCATTGCAATTCATGTTACAGATATCAGATCACTCAAAAACTCCTAACTGACATAAATATTCAAACAATAACTTGGAAACTAAAACCAATTGAGAATTATTGAGTGAGAGTGTTGGTACCAATGATAGTACTTCAAGCAAAAACGTAAGATTTGAGAAGAGATGACAGCTCATTCTACATACCAGATGGGCATTGCGTGCGATGTAGAGGACAACATGATGCAGTTGGGTTATTTAGATACAAATATCAAACAATGTGATACAGCTTCATCGAATTCCTTCATCTTAAAATTTTCAACCTTACAAATTTAGGCTGCATCACGTCGTCTTTTGCATCATTCAAAACAAAAGGTTTGAATATAGCTATTTCTAAAGTAAATGAATGTAGGGCGCTCTCGGAGTTTACAAGGACGATTCATCAAGTCGTCCGCTTCTCATCCCAATTAAACCATCTGTGTCCACGAAAACGATTCCGTTCTCTTTATTGACACGTAGTCCTTGATGTTACTCACAATTGCCATCTGAAACAATTGTCTTTCTCCTCATCACGGAGGCGGTTCCTTTGCTAAACTTACAAATATAGTCGAATAGACCCGAAGAAGTTCGTCAACACCTCTCTTGAGGAAGAGGAAAGCGCTATTTCCGGTGGATCAGTCGGCAATGTTAACTTATATTTCAATGGAGACTGGAAGAATAATTGGCGAAGAAGAAAGCAAAAGTGTTGACAACACTTACAAATTGATAGGGAAGATAGAGTAGTGTGTCACATGTTAGCCCTCTAACAAGGTTTGAAGGCCTTTTCTCAGCCTTAGTGGCATTTTCTTAATTATTAAATATTGAATTTTCAGGAGGTCGAGTAGCGAATCGGATAAATGATTGTGAAACTAAACTTCAATATGAGTCTAAGATTTGTGGATCATATAAATCGAATAAGTGATTGACTTTAAAGAACTAGTGTATAAGGAGAGACACTGATGATGTTTCTTCTTAGAGAAACAGGAAATGCTCCATTAACTTTTTAGGAGGCAGTGATGGTGAATTCGGCCACTCTGGGGGTAGGTACTCGGATGCAATTTCTAAGTGAGTTCAACTCATGTGATACATGTGGACAGGCCTTCAAGAGTCTAACAAGCCTCTAACATCTCTGTAAAGTTTCGACCTTACAACGTTGTTCGCCAGTCAAGGTTAGGTATACGATGATTCCTTAACCCCGTGGATAATAAACCTAAAAGACTAGATGGATCCTTTGGTCAAATTGAATTTCACTTAAAGTGATATGCTAATAAGAAGAGAACTTAGAAAGGGACTCATGTACATCAGCTGAGGACTTGACAAGGTAAAATCCCGAGATCGATTTCATGGATCATCAGATATCTGGATTCTCACGAGTCACTCAATGATGCGAGGTTAAAGATAATCTCATTTCTCTCTCAAGACTTGGATAAGTAAAGATACCCCGAGCATTGAGAAGACTAACCCTGGTCCGTGAAGATCCGGGCGCCAAATAGTCTTAAGTATCCCAAAACATGTAAAAAGAGTAAGGGCACGAGTCATTACGCTATGTCCGTGACAATTGGTATCAGTGTATGATTTTGATCATTGGATTACTCGAAGTTTCTTACTTGCTCTGGTAAAGTAAAAAAGATGCATGTGTGCAAGCTCGAATATGAGATGTGAGATCCAGATTTTTTTTGAAATTGGACCTTTTCAAAATAAAGTTTTCCCGAACAGCTTCTCATCCAAAAAGTTTTCTAAATGACCCACTTAAGGCTAACTGCTGTTTGAAACCATGTCTCGCTTACTTCCAATTGCGGTTTGAAATTGTGCCTAGAGAGTGACTAGGCTAGCAGCTGATTGTGTATCTTGATCAACGCATCTGTGGCGAAACCATAGGTATGAAACCGCATATGGATTCAGTGAAATTATGTTTTAAAAAGGCCGTTGGCATTTAAGATCCCACTGTCTTTCAAAAGCGGCTGAACTAAATCCAAACACGAATTATACTGTGGTTTGGCTTGACATGCTAAAGACTTGTATTTCAACACTCTCTCCTCCTACCATAATATTCTTCCCGCATCATCTCTCTACAATTACTTCCTCCTCCACCCAGAAACTCCCTTAACAAATCACTGCAAAATAGTGTCGCAAATCTCGTGCAGATGCCCTCCTCCTCTCACGCCTCCATTATTGTCCATATCTTCTCAGTACATCCTCCTTAACATGTCAACCCTTAAATACCTCAACTCTACCCCACCACATTGCACTGTTCTTCAAGCTAGAAACTAAACATCGAAAATACAAATAATTCAAAAAACAAAACATTCAATAAGTAGATACCATCATCTTAATCATTAAGTCTTGGGATAATCGGGATGATGGTGGAGTGCGTCTATGTCCATGACCCGATCATCTTCAGCATTGAGTCGTTTGGATTGGTGGCCGCAGCCTACTGTCCCAGCAACGCATCTCCTTTGTCATCCTCGAGTGCGCCGGCTGCATCAACTTACTATAGTAAAACAGAACTTACGACCATCACAAACTCTACCTCCCGAAGCACCTCTCCGAGCTCCCATAGATGAAGTTCACGCCCCATTTCCTGAAATTCCTTGCCCAGCAACAGTTCATCTCCTACATGAAAACAAAAACGTCCCGCTTCAATATCACCCCCAAATTATACCAAGGCATAATTGAAGATGTGTTCGATCATTTTAGCATGCTCTGGAGAGTGATAGAAGTGAGCTCTATTTTCCTTTAGCGGTTGCTAATTGTGGTAAGTGGCAAGAATGAATCGTTGATTCCGGAGATCGTCGGCATGGAGAGGAAGTAATTGTGGTGAGATGATGAAGCAGAAGATGATCCTGAATAAAATTTGATAAAACTTGGGTCCATTATATACTTAAATCACCTAATTTTTATTGGTATAGAATATTATTTAATAGTTTTAGTAAGTATATATATTTTAGGTTTGTTTTATATCTTAATAAAATGTTAAAAAGGATATTTAAAGAGCAAAAGACTAAAAAAAATATGTTGAACGACAAAATCTGACTCAGCGGCTTGCCGAGCACGTAAGATGAGCACGAATCTGCTCTTGACAAGTCACTATTTCTAAAAATCAAGATAACAGAACTGAGTAATCTTTCAAAAACCATAATATTCATGTTAGATGTTTGATTTGTAACTATTAATCATGATAAGTAAGTCCACGAGGACCTCGACAACTTGAGTGTGGGAGGGTGTCATGTTTTAGCTTGATAGGGTAATAATTTACCTTATTTTAGGTGCTTATAGTTAGAATGTTTGAATCGTTTCTGAGTAATTATGGGAGATTTATAGTTTATTTTGTCTAGTACAGATTAAGCATGAAAAAAGTGGTTTTGGAAGAGGAAAATGACAAAAAAGATGCAAATCAGGCTAAAATTGGATATATAGAAAACTTCGGGGGTCAAGTTATAAAAAACTAAAAGTTCAGGGGTCGTAGTGAAAATTCCATAAGTTTGGGTCGGCTCGGCTCGGCTCGGCTTAAGCCAGAGATTGAGTTTTCAGATGAAGGACGAAGGTGACCCAAGTCATGTTTTCGTGTGAATGAGGACAAATGACTCGATCTAGGTCATGCCGGTTTCCCTCATTCACGACCTAGATTGTGCTCCAGATCAGAAGACTACAAGAGGCTCGATCCGGATCAAGTCCACACATAACCTAGCACAACCCAACTCAATATTTCGAATCGAGTACGATAGAGAGCACAACCCGGATCGTGCTGACACGTGTCGAGTGCAGAAATGATCATTTTCAGATTTTACCCTTCTATACCTATTTTGGCGATAATAATACTTCTGAAAATTGTCCAATATTAATAGAAAAATACAAGATGGCAACTCGAATATAAATTTAAGAACTAGGGCTCATTATTCACATATTCGCACAGATAGAAATAGGGAAGGGACTAAGATTGCTGCTACCGCCTTAATTTTACTTTAACTATTACTGTAATTTTATTACTATGATATGTAGTGAGTAGTTTCTCGGATCCTACAGATCCTTGATTTTTTGTATACTCAAATTCATGTTATTTAGTTAAAAATATATTTATACATATTTGTTCATGCTCTTTGTGACTCTTGTAGGATTAATTATTGAATTATCTTGTATCCATTATTCTAGGTACGCGTAGGAGCATAGTTATCTAAAGTTTAAATATGCATACTACAAGAACTTAATTTAGGATTAAATCTAGTACCCTCTAGGCTTGAATATTCTATTTTACAAAGACCAGAATCGAGATGGTATGGATATGTTTACTTAGTTGTACTTAATGACCTTAGTCAATCGAAGACAATAATTAGGAGCTTGCCTAGAAATATTGAATAGTTTATTTATTCTCTTGCATGTTTAGGAAATATTAGTGTATCACTCTATGAATATTATTTGTGAGCTACGAAGAGTAAAATCAGGAAACAACACAGTATGTAATCAAATATAGTCAATAATCTACTACTTAGAGACACCTAAAGTTAGAATTACTAGTAAATTATAAAATGGTATTTTGTATTATTGAAATCACATGATACATTGTGAATGATTATTTGCGTTTTGAGAATAATATGCAATTTACATACAACTTAGGTGAAATAAAATTCCTAGGATATCCCCATTAACTGAATACAAACCCCTTTTCACAATTGTCTTTGTTTTACATAGTTAATAAGATTTAATTCCAAAGTAATCATCTAAGATTGAATAGACATTAGTTAAGATATTAATGCCTATGATAGGCTTTATTTGCTACTTTGGGTATGACTCGGACTTTTTTAATTTATTTGGTTGCATCTTGATAGGACAATAATTTACCTTATTTTAAGTGCTTATACTTAGTATATTTTAGTCGTTTCTGAGTGACTATGAGTATTTATAATTGATTTTGTCTCTTTCAGGTTAAATATGAAGAATAATGGCTTTGGAAGAAGAAAAAGATAATAATAGAGCAAATTGGAATAAATTCAAATAAAAAGCCAATCTTAAGGGTCAAGCTGTCAAACGAAGGACCTGCAAGGGTCAATCTGCAAATATGAAGAACATTAACTCGACCCAGGTCGAGCTGCACACAACAAGCACGATCCAGGTCGAGCTTTATGTCGGCACTCGACCCAACTTGTGCACCCCCTACTTAAGCACGACACAGGTCGTGTCTTATGTCGGCACTCGATCCAACTCGTGCACCCTCTACTTGAGCATGATCCAGGTCGTATCCAATGTCGGTGCTCGACCCAAATTATGCAGAAGCTTAAACCAGATCGTGCTTAATGTCGGTGCTTGATCCAGATCGTGCACCTTGTGTTGGAAACTTGAACCAGGTCGTGCCGACGCGTGACAGGCTGAGATAAGGCGGGCATCACTTATAAATAGAAGATTTAGGGCTCATTTTTCATATCTTCGCACACACAGGAGCCCAGAGATTCTGCCATTCAGAGTTGGAGCATAACGAGGCTAAGTTTTCTTCTACCCTCTTACTTTTACTTTCATTATTACTGTGATTGTATCGCTATGATACGTAGTGAGTAGTCTCTCTATTATAGGATCCTACAGATCCTAAGTGGTTGTAAACTCGGAGTCATGTTATTTATTTAAAAATGTGCATGCTTTAAGAACTGAGTTTAGAATAAAATTTATTACCCTCTAAGTTAGGATATTCCATCTCACGAAGACCAGAATCGGGATGAGTTGGATATTTTGCTTAGTTGTTGTCAATGGTCCTAGTCAACTGAAGACCAGAATCATGAGTTGGCTTAGGAATATTGAGTGGTTTATTTATCCTGCTGTATGTTAAGGAAATATTAGTGTATCACCTTTTGACTAGTATTTGTAAGCTACGAAGACCAGAATCGGGAAACAACACAATACGAAATCAATTATAATCAATGGTACACTGCGTAGGAACACCCAAAAGTCGGACTTGCATGTGAATTATTGAGTGGTATGATATGGATGATTACTTATACTTCAAGGATAACATGAGAGTCTGCATACAATTTAGGTGAAGTAGAAATCCTAGGATGTCTCCATCATTTGAGCACAACCTTCCCTTCAAGACTATTTTTGTTTTGCGTAGTTCATAATTTCATTCAAAACCATTCGTCTAGGAGAAAACACTCATTAACTAGGATATTAGTGTCTCTGACAAGCCTTACTTGCTCCTCTATGTTCGACTCGGACTTTTCAAATTTATTTGACTACAACTGATCCCTGAAACATAATATTGACATATATATAGGGTCAAAAATACGCTTGTCACACCTGATCCCTGAAACAATATTGACATATATAAAGTGTCAAAAATATGCATGCCATAGCCTTATGATAAGGTTTGAAGGCCTCTTTTTGGCCATAATGGTATTTTCATAATTGTTGAGTACTACATATTCAAGAGTCGGGTGGTGAATTGGATGATGGATTGTAAAACTAGACTTCAGTACGAGTCAAAAATATGCATGCTATAGCCTTATGATGGATTGTTGAGTACCACAAATTTTTAGTGCCATCGTAATTCAGTTACAAGTTTAAATTTAAACTTGTTTAAATTTTGTATACAAATGTTAGCAGCTATTTTGAAGACTGTTTACATAGAACTTTACCTAAACATAAGTTTTCTTTGAGAAATAACATTTCACATGCTTGTATTTTTATTGTGTTGGGGAGGGAAGAGGTTGAACATAGATAAGTAAGAGATAGGTGGTCAGCATTTGTTATCTTTATGCTTTGAGTGGTGTGAAACACTTAGTACGTACTATATGTGATTTGTGAGGGCAATTGTCTATAATATGAGACCTCACATTACATTTTGCTTCAAAGTTAAGGTTGACGTGAACAAAAGAATGCAACTCATAATCCAATAACTTCAAATTAGAGCATCAATTATACTTTATAAAGTCTTGCTCGCGCCCCTATGAAATTGACCATATCTTTTTTTAAAAAAAATCACTCAATGGGGGATATTCCATGATGACACAGATGGATGAACTAGGGGTGAAAGGTTAAACAAAAAAAATTGATAGACCGAACTGATTTGACTTGAATCAAACCGACCGATTTGGTTTGATATTGTCAATTGACCAAGCAGTTATAATTTGCACTTTAACTAAAACTGATCAATTTAGTTCAAATTTTGATTTTATTTATGTAATTAAGATGAACTGAGCCGAACCATAATGAAAACCTATTATCATAATACAACCGTTTGATTAAAATAAAAAGTCCGATCTCACAATTCAACTACATGAGTCCAATGACATCCTAAACTAAGAAAATTGTAACCACCGCTCCATTTCTCTTCTCTTTGTCCTTCTTTCTCCCCTCAATAATTCTTATATTTCCATTGATGATGTCTCTTCTGCATCTTCTGTAGACGGTTACTCAGATATGGCGAATTTCCATATGCATCTTATTTGTCTCTCCTCTGCCCACCTCTACCTCTACAGCGTTCGTCAGTCCCCTTCTGCCTTTTAACCTTTATGGTCATGATCCCTTTCCCTTTCCTAGAGTCTCAGCAACTACTACTCCTTTGACTCCTCTCCTCCTCTAAATAACCTCTACATGTCATATGACTGTTCGATCCTCCTCTTCCCTTCAGTTCAATCGTCATCTAGCACGTTTCTTAGAAGTTTGACTCTTCGGTCACAACCTCTGCATTGGTAATAAGATTCATATTTGATTGTTCTCTCATTCTTTTTAGTTATTTTTAGTAGTATATCAATTCAATTGTATACGAATACCATCTATTGCGTCTTTTTATTAGGTTTTTTTACTAATTTTTTATTTGTGTACTGATGTAAGTGATTCCTTACAAATTGCTTTTAATAAGATATTTGCAGGTTTGATTTTGCTAGGTTTTCTTATGAGGTTTTGTTAATTGGCATAAGTTGTTTGCTATAATGGTTAATATATGTGTATCATTTACTTATTCTGGCTTGTCATCTCATGGATTGTGTTTGCTCTTAGATGATCTTAATATTACATATTTATATTTTTAAAAAATGTGGATAGGCCTTGTTAATTGTTACAACATTTTAATGAAATACATTTTAGATTGGATTGACCGAATTTTAGCTGTCTACAAATTCATTATTGCTTGCTAGTTTTGTTGATGTTTGATGAGGCTTTGAGAGGCTTTTCTTATTTACATCAAATATGATATATTTGATAATCTTTGCTTGATAGAGATCTTAAAATCTTTTTGTAAGGGAACCTTAAGAGCTAGATATGGTAGATCTAGTTTCTATGATTATCACCATCGGTACCTAATCTAACACAACTGTCTTTTTAGAAATATGCAAGGAGCTCCATTATTGGAGGCTAACAGAGGCACACTACGGATCTGTTCTCGCTATGAAGCATTAAATTTAATTTTATCATGTATTTCAATCCATTCTTGTATCACTCTTCAATAGATCATTTAGGGTGACATAGTAATTCATAGATATTATTGCAAATAACTCATCAAGTTTAGTAGCATTTACCTAGTTTTGTAATTTTTAAACATTTGAGGTTCATTAAATTGGTCAAAAAATACTGATGAGTAAATGACTGAACCGAATTAAAATCAATTCGGATCAAATGATATGATATAATTTTATTATTTAAAGTGGACGGTTCGATTCGGTTTGAAATAGTTGGAACCGAAAGAGAATGGTTTGGTTCGGTTTTTTATGAAAAACCAAATCAAATTGAATCGTTACGATCTTAGGATGAACCATGAGCTTGTAAGTCAAGCAACACAATGGCGCCATGCCTTTCAAATCAAGCTTATTCAAGACATTGTTACGCTAATACCAGCTTATTTTCTTAGTAAAATGTTATATGTAAGTACAGGCAATAGTCATGTTTCTTCCTGTAGTGACTAAAAAGTCTCATTAGCTCTTTATGAAGGAGTGGTAAGTTTAACATTCTAGTCTGGCTATTATACTCGGATAATGTGCGTTCGTTGAGTCCCTAATCTTTACACAGGTGTGATCTCGTGCCTATTTCGTTGTAAGCTTTGTGATATCAATCAAATATGCCTTTTATATTAATTAATGTCTCGACTCACTTAATTTACGTAATAGAATGATTTGTGTCTCTTTTTATGAGTACATTACTCATATGATCGTTCGTTTCCTTATAGACTTGCTATCCCTTATGCGCCAACAAGTGTCGCACGAGTTGTTCGAGAGCTAACTCGGGACATCTGGTATCCAGAGCAAGATTGCACGACGGTGTCAACAATGAAATTCAGTGAATGAGTCAACTGTTCTTGAAGGCAGATGTGCCAAGTTTGAGAAATTTCCAAAAGAAATCAAGATTTTGAGGGACCGGGTAGAAGAAATTGAAAGGATCCGTGAAAATCTCAGTGGAAAACCATAGGGTGACTCCCTGAATAATAAAGATTCATCCAAACAAGAGTGGCTCTAGAGCATTGAGAATGAATGGGAAGGTTTGCCAACGGGCATGACCTTGATTGCTAATAAATTTAGAAATTTCAAAGAAGCTCACAATGAGAGATAATATCAATGAAATGTACTTCTTATTTTAATCGATCTACCGACTCAGTTGAATTACATGGTAGCATGTTGCTAGCGACAGCATATATTTTTTTGCCGAGCTGTTGTTGGAGACTCTTAAAACCAGACCACCGTGATGAACAATTACTGCACTATATACATTTCAAACCCGAAGCAGATTTGCGAGCAACGTGTTGTTGTCCATACAAACCACAGGAGAACACGAAGATAATCATCCAGCAATCACAAAACGCCAAATCAGCAACACCCGCCTACGTGTCACTCGGCCACTGGCCGGTCCTGAAGATTACAAAAATGTCGAAAAAAGGATAAGGCTTCTCTCTTCACTGGTCTCTCTCCATCTTCCGCAAAGAAGAACGAGATGCGGGAGGCCTGAGCCCAGTCAGTAGGAAATTCCTCAGCTGCAAGATTCTGACGCTTTCGGCTCTTTCATTTAATTAAGATTTAATAAATGATGGCTGCCGTCACGTCGGTGTCGTTCTCGTCAGTAGGTCAATCTTCGGAGAGGAAATTATTCGGCTCGTCAGCCTCGGCTCGCTCTTTGGGTTCTGGATGTGAAAATGTTCGGTTCCGACAGAATTACGAGGTTGTCGGAGTTAGGGCTTCTCCCATTTCGGGGTGGTCGCGGATGGTCGTGCACTGTATGACTACTGTCGCAGGTCTGGATTTCTTTCATTATGTTGGCTGGTTTGATTGAAAACGGCAAAGGGGTTCAAATTGAAGGTTCAGATAGAGTGGGAGGATGCTTAACTGGCGTTTTCGAATTTGATTAGACAATGTTGGGACTGAACTGAAGTGCAGCCTTTTTTAGGGTTTAGAAATAGACAGGCTCCATTTACTGCAGCTGCATTCTGGGCAATGTATGTCATGCTCCTAGGTTTGATCAACTAGAGAAGTTGGTGACATAATGGAGAATCAAACAGCATTCTGTTTCCGTGTTTCTTCATGAATCTTAGAAGCTTAAATTTGTTAATGTAGCTAAGCAGTTTGAGGACCTATCAATGTATGTTCATTCGTTTACTGCTTATATGTTGTCTTTCTATGCAGATCCACCTACTGTCGCAGAAACAAAAGCGAATTTCCTCAAGGCATATAAGAAACCAATCCCCAGCGTTTACAACACGGTGCTCCAGGAGTTGATTGTTCAGCAGCATTTGACGAGGTACAAGCGGACGTATCGTTATGATCCAGTCTTTGCGCTTGGCTTCGTAACCATATACAACCAGCTCATGGATGGGTACCCTAGTGATGAGGATCGGGAAGCCATTTTTCAAGCTTACATTAGGGCTTTGCAGGAAGATCCAGAGCAATACCGGTTTGTTTAATCATTTAATCTTATCATTCGTGTGCCACCAGGTCCCATTATGTAGACTTAAAATGTGCCTCGACAGATAACGTGCTGTAGCATGTTATTGACAGCTCTTGATGGAGCTTATGCCACAAAAAATGAACTAAGAACTTTTTTTTCCTCGAATAAAGTTTCTCACTGGTCCCATTTGACACTAGAAAGGATGCACAGAAGTTAGAAGAATGGGCTCGCTCCCAGTCTACTACCTCATTAATGGAGTTTTCATCTAGAGAAGGGGAAGTAGAGGGAGCCCTCAAGGACATTGCAGAAAGAGCTTCAGGCAAAGGAAGTTTCAGCTACAGCCGATTCTTTGCAGTTGGGCTCTTTCGCATCCTTGAATTGTCCAATGCAAGTGAACCAACCGTTTTAGAGAAGGTTTGTTCTTCGCTTACTTAATGCTCTTGCTATAGTTACTTACATAAGGGACAAGCTAAATGTGTAATGAGGGGACATTGCTTTTTCATATCATGGTACATCCTATGAGAAGCAAACATTTTTCTACTGATATGAAACTGACCTAACTTACAGCTTGTTACCCAATTAAAGGTTCGTATTATTGGTAACTTATCTCGATTCTCCTTTCAAACAGCTTTGCGCAGCCTTGAATATCAGCAAAAGAAGTGTGGACCGAGACCTTGATGTTTACCGCAACCTGCTCAATAAGTTGGTTCAAGCAAAAGAGCTGCTAAAGGAATATGTGGATAGGTAAACAGATGATTTTCCCATCTGCGTCTGAATTGTGATATGCCTTGTTTCAAATGGGTATACTAGTGATACTATTTCACCAGACATCGATTCCAGGCTCAAATTCCTTAGCACTTCATGCTGTGAATCAGTTTATCATATCAAAACATGTGCATGGATGTTTTTGAACTTGTCACGAATCTGTGACATGAAACTCCATGTTTTTCAGGGAGAAAAAGAAACAGGAGGAGAGATCGGGAGCTCAGAAGGCTAATGAGGCTGCTAAGAATTGCATAAGGGAAGACCTGTACATGAAGCCACTGGCATAACTTTTTCCCAGTACGCTTCCGGCCTCCGCTATTTCTATTTCCTACCGCTTGAGGTATTACCCTCCACGTTTGTAGAAGTTTGGCGGCTTGAGATTTATGAATGTAAGTGTATTATTTGCCCTATAATGAATCCATTTGGATCTATGGTTAACCATTTTATGTTTTCCTACAAGAAAGTTTCCTTTTTGACAGTCAACCATGCGTGTTGTAATAGCAAAAGAATTGACATAAATGTTACAGTTCGACTTTTCTCTTTGTAAAAAAAAAAAATTCAATGTATGAGCTTTGGTTCCTGTAGAATTGTCGGATCCACACTCAAAACCAATTATATAAGGATCAATTAAGAGCCACTTGCGAGGACCTTCGTTAACCTCGACAAGTGGGACCTCGTGCGGACCTAGTTAACCGTCACGGGCATGTTCTAAGAGTGCGGCCAAAATCCGCTCTGATACCATGTAGAATTGTCGAATCCACACTCAAAACCAATTGGCAATGAGTGGGGGAGCCCAACTATATATAAGGATCAATTAAGAGCCTCCACTGAGCGATGTGGGATAATACCACTTAATATGCTCAACAGTTCCATGTCAGGAACTCAATTTTTTTGGTAGGTAGAGTTGTACGTATCTTCCCCGCAAATGGGCTCTCTTCCTCCACAGTCAAATCTTCCCTCCTTGTAGCCGAATTCTCTTCTCTAACATTACCATAGTCTTTGAGCACCTGATTTAAAAAAAAATAGTCAAAACTTCGATTCTTCTTAACATGTGATTTTTGTTTTTCAAATCGAACATTTCTCGCAGGATTTCAAAAAAAATCAACCTCAATAATAGTTTATATGTTTAAAGTGTGCTTGGTTGACCACTCATATAAAAAGTTATTTTACTTTGATATCCTCCATTATTCTTCAAAATTTCTTGAACTCAATCGGTATTGTCCGACTTTACTAGTCGCCCGAGAAAAGAGGATCGAAAAGGAAGTAATGGGCGGCAACCTGCGGACTCGATTTCACAACTTTGCTACCCTAAAAATCATAAATAATTCAAGGATTCTGCAACAGAAGGAGCAGAGAATGTGAGTTGCGACAATGACAGATGATGAAGGTGACGATCTCATCAATTTGTATCTTCTGTAATTTTTCGTTAGTCTCGACCTAAATCGTGGTTCATCATAGGATGTTCCCTGCTTACAGGTTTTACTTGGAATTGAAAGTGTTTCCTGTCTATATAATTTCACGGATTCTTCAGTAGTACAAATACCTATTTTATAGTCGGGTTTTGGATTGGGGCATGTGGTACCCCGCTTAAATGAAGATTCAAAGTTTTCAATTCAATTAGTTTTCGTTTGGTTCAGTTCAAATTAATAAAACTTCACAAGAGAAAATTAGGGCTTTCGTGATTTCGATATTAAAATTTTGTCTAAGTCAATTCAACTTGGTTCAGTTCCATTCAAGCAAGGGGAGAACACACCCTTAGTTCCGAATCATCGTTTGACATGTACTGTGTAGTTATACTGTTTAATTTCTTCAAGAGATCCATTCAGTGAGTTTCTGATTCTAGCTTGTTATGATGTTTTAGAATATGAGTAGTCTCTAAATTTAGTTCACAAACTTGATTTCGAGGTGACAAAAATTATAAAGTACGAACAGGCGGGAGTTCTGGCTCGCACGCTGCAAATAAGGCAGCACTTTGACGCATTAGACTCATAATGAACCACAAGGTTTGACTCGATTGTTATAAATATTCATGCGTTGTTTGTAACATGAATGCTTCTGTGATGGTCGAGATGTCACATGAGGCTGACATACTTGCAGTAAGATACGAAAATGCTTCATAGTTTTCTGTTAAAAGAATATCCTCTTGATTTGAAACATTAACTCGAGGAGGCCTGATATGAAATTCTTGAGTCTAAGCGATGTCTAAATGTTTGCTTCTTTAGTTAATGTCTAATGGAAGTTAATGGGCAGCCAGTGCTTTACTTTTTTTTGTTACATGTGGGTGTGGCTTCGGTCGTATTCATAATTAGTTCTCAATCCATTATGATGCGACAATCTGTAAGTTCTGTAATAGAAAATGACTTTGTTTCTTACCAACTACCAATCACCATCACGCTCTGATTGATGTTTTGACTCCACATTTTACAGATATTTCCTTGGCGCAGTTGATGTCTAGCAATCAGCAGCCATCAGTGACCAACGGGTTGCGAGTGCTAATCAGAATTCTTTTTCCCAAGCTTATTTAAACTCAGTGTTATCGTGAAGCCACCAGTGCTAGCACTCAAATGAATTAGTATGGAATGTTCAGTAGCAGTTTCGTGACTTAGGCTGTGTTTGGTTTAAGGAAAATTAGGTGGAAAGGAAAGTTTGAGAGAAAATTGAAAGGAAATGGAATTCTTGAAGGATTTCATCTAATTTTCTTTTGTTTAGTTTCATAAAGAAAATATCAAGGAAAATTATTGGGAATCCATTTCATTTTTCATAATCATGGAAAGTTTTATGAAAAATAGGTAGAAAAAAATTAACATTTCATCATATCATTGAATTTGATGAAATACATTGAATTTGTTCTAAAAATGGTTATTTGTTTAAGATACATTGAACTTGTTTAATATATGTAGAATCACATTTTCCGTCCAATTTTTCATCTAATTTTCTTTCCCTCCTATTTTCCATTTAAACCAAACAATGAATTTTACTAATTTCCATCAAATTTTCTTTTCCGCCAAATTTTACCCAAACCAAACACAGCCTTAGGCAATATAAATTTTGGCTAACAAATTAAATATACAATTCTAAAGACATGATAATTATGCAATTAATTATCTAGATAAGGAAATCAAAAATAATAAAAACACAATTGTTTCATACTAAATTGGATTGGTCACAAATTATTCATATTTTATTCACAATATAAATGTTCGCAACTGATCCAAATTCTAGATTCATAAAGTGTCTAATTTTATACATTCTTTTACATATGAGGTGCTTTTAAGACATTATGAAATACAATAACACATACATTCGTTGAAACATAATTATACTCTCTCAGTCCTAATCGTTTAAGATTAAATTAATAGATTAAGAAGATATTAAAGCTAGCGGTTGAACAAATGTAATAGGTAGGTGATTAATATTTTTCTTTTAAAATCTTATGCAAAAAGTAAAATTTTTAGATTATTACTGATGAAGAATAATGTTTTCTATTGATTATGATAATGAAGTGTTTAAGGTGATGGTTGATATTAAATACACATAACAAATGACTAAGTGACAAATAAAAATTAATAAAAAATTCAATTAAATAACAAGTAAAAAATAACAGTTTAAAAAATAAAATCTAAATATGATTTCTAGATGTATGAACCACACTTATTGATTTTTTTATTTATTTATCACGTCAAAAAGACAAGTCCAATTAGCATAGCGAGCCTTAAGCAAGCACAAATTAGTCGAAGTCGCATAGCAAAATACTTAACCTCAAACCACGCCAGTACTCCACTACGGGTGTGTATTTATAAGGCACACTCATTTGTTTCAACAAATCAAATTCTGTAACCCAAATAATGAACATGAACCATTAGCTAAATCAAATTATTTTGAATAATAAAATAACAAACAAATAGTACTACAATGAATTTGATATAAGAATGCTAACAAATATATATATATATTTTTGTGTATGTTCGTTGAAAATAAGCTTCTTTATTTCACTTCAGTTTTAATCAAATTGTGAAAAATATTATACTGTTGAGGGCCATTTTTTTTGTTCACCCAGGGCTGGGCCTGGTGGTGGATCCAAAAATTAAACTTTGAGGGTACAAAAAATTTCATAGTCCAAGTTTCCATGTTGCTAGCACAGATTGTTTCATATCTTCTGTCAGTGATTCGTAATATTTAGATATTAATTAAAAGTTTATTAAAAATTAATTGTTTCTTCCTATAATATACAAAAATACTCTACTTTAATGGTCAATGATTAGTCATAAAAATTTTAATTGTACTAATTTAAAATGGAATAAGCACACATTGAAATAACACTATAAACCAACAATGTTGACCCAATGATTTAAGATATTGTCTAATAATCTTCAGGTCATATATTCGACCTCTGACCATAAAAAAATTATAAATTCATTGATGTGACTAGTCTTGATTGTTTGTGCCTACAATTCACATAAGCATAATCTACCTTAAAAATTTCTTATTTAAAAAAATGTTAAAAATAGTTTATTTTAACATTTTAACTAAAGTGAAAAATAAAAATGTGAGTTAAATGGAGAAGGTTGGCCAGGCATCTTAATGACCCAATTGTTAGTAAAAAAGAAAAACACACAAGCAATGGGATGGATTGATGCCAGCTTGATTTTCGGTTGCCCAAATGAAGGGTGAAATGGTAGATAATTGAAAAGATAAATACACCTAAGAATACCTAGCAACTACCTGCTCATGTCACGTTTATCTGGTTATATAAACAAGTAACTATTTCTATTTCTTTTAGGCTGTGTTTGGTTTGAAGAAAGTTAGAGGAAAAGGAAAGTTAGAGGAAAAATGAATCCTTCAAAAAATTCATCTTATTTTACCCTTGTTTGGTTTGAGGGGAAAAATTTTATAGTAAGTACTAAAACACTATTTAATTTAAATAAATTTTTCATCCTATTTTTCATATAATTTTTCATCTGGTTTTCCATCCATAATTTTCTTCAAACCAAACAAAGGATTCCTTCTCATTTTCCACCAAAATTTCCTTTCCACCAAATTTTCCCTAAACCAAACACACCCTTAAAGTTGTATTAGGTTTAGAAAAAAATGATGGAAATATAACATTTGTGAGAAAATGAGAGTTTTTTTTATTCGTATGCTGTTTGTAAAATTTGAGAGAGAAAAAATTTGAGAAAAAATAGGAAGAAATCCTTGTTTGGTTTAGAAAAAGAAAATTTTGATGAAAAATGAGACAAATTTTAACAAAATAAAGAGATTTTGAACACTTTCCCATGAAATTTTCATTTTTTTCTTGAACCAAACGCATTTTCTCCATAATTATCCATCTCTAACTAAAAAAAAATCAGTCTCCTTATTTTTCCTGAACCAAACACACTATTAATAGTTTAACTATTTCTCCATAATTATCCATCTCTAACTAAACAAAAGAAAAATTTATGAAAATTCAATTTCCATCTCATTCTCTCTCTCTTAATTTTCTATTCAAACACATCATAACTCTTTCCATCATTCCATCAAGATTTGGTCATCCATGAAATTATCAAGTATGTACAATCTTCACTACAACAGAGATGTCCAAGTCATCATATGGTAGTGAGCTGCAGTGTGGCAGCGCTTCAACTTCGAAGGGCACAGAACATAAATGGTATAAAAGGTGGCAGACTGCAGAGATAAAAATAGCAATTGGCCGCAACACAAGGCTCAACTTAAGCTAGAAATATCGATTTCATCAGGAATTCTAAATGTATCTGCAGCGCCGAACTTCCTCTGTGCATCTCCGCCTCGTACAGAATCTTCTTCATCACTCTCTCCATCTTCATGCCCGCGTCTCCTTGGCGTGGTTGGGTCAGTTTTACTTTTGGAGCAGCACTCGTCAGTGGCCAGCATGTTCACCTGGCCAAGGTGTGAGATTTCAACTACCACTGTGTCATCATCCACAGGGAGGGGTTGCTTCCAGGGCTCCCCATCCATCCTCATAAATGTATGTTCAGCTGCACCCTTATGAAATTCAAAGCGAATGCCTTGTGCCTATCATCAAGGAGATCGAAGATTATTGTTATCCCTTGTCTGACTCATATGAACAAAATCTGCATCAAAGGTTTAGTTCTTGCCTGAGCGAGACGAGTTCCATGCCCTTTTTTGGAAAGCAGGACAAGTCCATGCCACGCGTCTCTAAACCCGACAACTTCAATGAAATGATCATCAACAAATGGTGGAGTCAAGCCCCTCTGCAAAGCGGGCATGAAATGAAAATGAGAACATTGGATTTAGCCCCTCAACAAAATCTGCATTACGAGGAACATTGGAGATGATTGTAAACAGAAGAAAGTGAAAACATAAGATGAGAAACCAACGTCACGCTTTTTCCTCTCATTGGGGGTTCCCCAGGGATTCAGTCCACCAGAGAAGCTCGGCAGGTTAAGACACACAATCGATCGGATACTACATAGAAACAGTATATTAGCATTAAGAAGGTGCGAACGAGGGAATCCCAATATTGAAATTACCTGGGATGAATGTGCAGATCTTCCCACCGACCATGAGTCTTCATGATCTTAACTTTAGCAAGTTGTGCAATATTACTGGATAGAGAAAAACAGAAGAATTAAAATCAATCTTGAAAGAAACACCCTCTGCCTTTGTGAGAATGAGGCGAATCAATAAGATAAAAGCGTAGAAGGAAATACAAAAAAAAATCTTAATTTCTGGTCAGTCTTGCTCTTACTCACCGTTGAGAAGGCTGGAAAAAAGAAGGCGCCAACGCTCCTTGTGTACAAATGAGCTTTGCATAGTTACTCTGAAAAGAATGGCAGCATAGGTTAGTATAAGAAATCTCTTATCAATGCTTGATGAATCTTTTAGTTAAAAGATGAATGTTTTATTTATTTAAAAGCAAGAGTTGGATTTATTTATTTTTTAGTTTTGTAATAACTTTGTATTAGATTTTATTTTCACTTCTGCCTTAAATGACAGTGTACCTGATTAACCAGCTGATTTTTGAATTTCTCAGGATGTAGTTTCCTCTCAGTATGAAATGCATATGATATCTGGGCATCCATCCCTGTAGAGAAAATGTTAATTCAATAAAGTCATACTTTGCTTCCTCAGATACCCCAGGAATTTGCAACTTAAGCATACCCAAGCTGAAGTAGTTCCAGAATCCCCCACGGAACGTGTGATATCCTTCCTGTAATAGGGTAGTATGACAGATTAAGAGCAAACGTGTAACCTAGCTGAACGAGCAGGAGACAGATGTATAAACTCATTATAGAATTTCACTACTATAATGCTATATCTTTAAGGGGAAGAGCATTATGTTGCTTTAATCTTAACTCAAAGTTTCAGTTGATAGGTTATGCAAGATGGTTCATTCTGCACGGATCCATAACACATGATCTCCTCATCCTTGGCTTAGCCAGGATTGCTCTGTCGTCTAAAGAGCCATTCAGAATGGATAACTGATATAGTTTTTGTTTCAATATAATATTTTCTGTACGGATACTGAGAATGATCTTTATCAATAAAAAAGAGACTGGGGGAACTTCTATCAATTTACTGAATAGTCTATCAATTTACTGAATAGATGCTAAACTGTAGAAGGACAGCAGAATAAGAAGTCTGGAAAAAGGTCTGAGAATTCAAATCCATAATTTGAGCAAATTAAGTCGCTGTAGAAGGATAGCAGAATAAGAAGTCTGGAAAGGGTAAATGAAAGAGGATGTTCTAACCAGATTCATTGAGTCGCTGGAAGAAACACGTTGGAATGCATGCAGTGAATGAGGTAGTTCAAGTGGCGCAATGGGATCACAAGAGCCCTTTTGCGGGGCTTTCATTCTCATTAGAATGTGCCAGCTGGAACAAGAGAAACACCATCAAAGATAATTTTGCGGAGAACAAGAAGGCATGGCGAAAAGGATCGGTTAAACTGAAAAATTACCTGTCCATCTTCATTTCTTTTGCGCTCATTACTTTTCTCAAGAATGACTCCACAGCTTGACGGTCTGTCCTGGGATTCTTCTTTCCCTATCAGATAGGCATGTCATGTTACAAAAGGTGTTGCGAAGGCCGCAAGATACAAAAACTATGTGATATCTACAAGACAAAACACGCATCTGCAAGTCATAAAAAGATAATCTATTTCCTTCGGATTGCAGCTTTTAACTTTGAGATGACTATTGAGAACTGAGCTTTCAACTTGTTTGCCAGAAAGTCTATAATATGATACTATGATAGGGTATAGGCCCATTGCGCACAAGCACACTTAATTTTAATCCACTGCTACCAGCATTGCAGTGAATCACACTCTTGTTAAACATGAATTGTGACTGGTGAAGCTTAAGTGAATACAGTCTGCATTTTGTCTAGCACCCTAGAAGATTCCACTTTAGAGAAAGTTCTTACCCATCCAAATGCAAATGGAAGGTTATTTCCTGTTCCCAAAGGTACTGTAGCAATTGGTGGTGGCTTTGATAGCTTGAGGTCACTAACAACTCCAAGAAGCCATCCGGCTGTTCCGTCGCCTCCTGCCACCTGAAAAGCAAAAGGAGAGGTCAAGTGAGAACCTAAAAGAAAACCCAGCTCTCAATAGTATGACAGCAAGTAAACATTAATCCACATTGGGGGTACATGCAGCTCTTAAAGTTCCACCACTCACAATTATTCTAATGTTTTGCTCGATCTGAGGAGATAAGCCATCTCCATCACGCTTCAGCCTCTCTAAATTCGCGTAGATTCTACTTAGCACCTTATCAGGCCCTTCCTCACTCAGATCAAACACCTGGGTAATCCAACTCAAAGCCCAAATGTCAGGATACAGTTGTGCATGTAAAAAACTTACTGAAGGAATCACATCGTTGCTGTCATCCGTTACCTGGTGTGAATGAAGAACGGAGCGATATGTGGCGAAGAGTTCCCCGCCTAGCTGACCTCCGCTTTTTGAATTGATGAACACAAGCACAGGGCATTTAGGCACATCAGGGACTCCACCCGGAGGCGGGTTCGGGGCAATTATGTAACTAGGGATGAGAAACTCCTTAGAGAGCTCATCAGGCGCAGAGCTAGAAGCTAAGCCTGACATCACTTCTTCCTAGTCCTACTGTCAGAATCAGAAACCACAAAAAAAAACAATCGACACATTACAGCGACCAGAGACCCGATCAATTCTGAGAAGCAGCAACCAGAATCCAAACAGAGCAGTTTGTAAGAATTCAAGGTGAATAGAGAAAACTCACAAATAGATGTAATTTCTTCGGTACCTCACGAAAAGTCAAATTCTGATCGGGCAAAAGAACGATGGTTGACGTGGTTAGGGAGAGACAGACAGCAAATGAAATGAAGAGACGACATAGAGAAAAGCGTGTTTTTCGAAATACTAAATTAATAATACTCCCTGCCATTTAAAGCGAGAGCGGGACTATTAAAACGACCCGAGTCTGAAAGCATTTATGAATCTCTGAGAATCTCAAGAGGCAGAAAATTTGCTTAGAAGATTCCATTCCGCTGGATGATATCAACCTCTGCGGACCTGCCCTCCACCAATCAAATACTCAAAATAATATTTAATTAAGCAACAACAAAGACAAAATTGTTTGAAATTGTTTTTATTGAGGACTGCAATTTGCCTTGTCTGGAATTGACGTGCGCTCCTCAGTGGTCCTCGCAGCTGCTTGACTTTTACTATTCATTCTCTTCGGCCCTTCACGGAAAAGTGGTTGCATTCGATTAAGGGTTTACCAAAGATGTGGTGTGGTGCCTCCCTGTCCCCACTAGCGCAATATTGATTTTGATTGATTTGTAAAGATGTGATCTTGGAGTATATTTGATAATTTTTTTTATTTTTTTTATTTTTTGATTTGGGAGCAGTTCGTGAAGAGTGTTGGGGTGTATGGCAGTGCAGTTTGAAGCAAAGGTGTCGGAACATCGAAATGTCTCTCTACCGCCACCCGCCACATCTCATCCTCTACACATTTTTCACATGCCGTGGCTTCTATTTCGCCCCAAGCAGCACATTTTTAAGTACGAGTTTGGATGCTCGAGCGCACAGATTTACGAACAGGTACTCCGCAGCTTAAACACTCTCTGTCACTGGCTCTTCAGTTTTTTTTTTCCTCTCTCAGGCTACACTCTTTCCAGCTAGACCTCCTATTTTGTACAGCGATGGGGATTTTGTCACATTGACTGTTGCTGAATATGGTGCCGTTTTCAGTGACCTTGTGAGGTGTTACAGTTAATTCATTTTAGTGGATTAGGCTAATCTGATAATTTGTATAATAATATATGATTACTAGGAAAGGTACCCGTCGACCCGACGGATTCGGTTCGGTTCGTGAAAAATTAAAAGTCGAATCAAATTATTAGTCATTGGTTTTTTAAAATTTGAAACCGTAACCAAACCATTAACATTTCAAACCAGACCGAACCGAACCGAACCGATCCGTTTCAAACCGAACAGTTTTTTAACATTTCAAACCGAACCGAACCAACCTGTTTTAAACAAACATTTCAAAATGGACCGAACCAACCCGCTCAAAACGAATAATTTTTTAACATTTCAAACCGACCGATTTCAAATCGAACCAAACCGACCGGTTTAAAACCGAAACAAACCGATTCGGTTTGGGAGGGCGACAGATGCCAGATTATTATTATATTAGATGAAACATCCATAATAATATCAAATACCTATAGATAATCCGTGTTACACGAATAATTTTTGAGTGTACACATGACGATTTGGGTGAAAGGTAAAACATATATAGAAAAATTCTCATACAATTTAAATTTTTTTTAAAAAATTAATCTTATTTCGCATCTAATTTTCATTTTCTATCTTTTCCTAAACTAAATAAGTAGTTCCTTTCTATTTTTTTTTTCAATTTTATTTTTAACTCAAACTTTTCGTCAACCAAACACAGCCTTAAAAAATTGAATTTGTTAATCAAATCAAGATTGAGAGGTTGCGTGGCGTGCTGGCTTCGGCTTGTCGGGAGTGGCACGCCCGATCATGTCTTGCTTTCGCTAGTTTTGTGTTGGTGTTTCCGTTTCCCTTTCAATCCATTTTCAACAGCGCGCGCGAGTCTGCAACGGATTGCTGATTGCTCCTGATCTGACAAACAAACAGCATCCGGTCAAGTGGTCTGCTCACCCACCGATCTGATGAAGCGGTGAGACATGAAGGGTGGTGAGATTGGGTATGCAAAGAGAGCAGTGGTGGGAGCAGGCGCTCGGATCCTCTTCTACCCGACTCTTCTTTACAACGTGATTCGTTACAAAGTGGAACCTCGTCATTTCCGATGGTGGGATCAAATCGATCAGGTTCTTTTCCCCACCCCCCTCTTTTCTGTTGAACTTAAACACACAATGCACTAGCCAATAAAATCCGATCCTTTGTCAATGACCATGCCCATGGCTGTCAGTATATTATTCTTGGAGCTGTTCCATTTCCCAAGGATGTTTTGCGACTGAAGAAACTAGGTGTTACTAGTGTTGTCACACTCAACGAACCATTCGAAACCCTGGTTCCAACTACCTTGTATAGGGTAAGTTTCGCACTTGCATTCAGTTCTGTCACTCTACCTACTTCAGCTCCAAATTGACATTTTAATTTTCAATGTTATGCTCAGGAACATGGGATGGAGCATTTAGTGATACCAACCAGGGATTACCTATTTTCCCCTTCGGTTGTAGATATTTCGCGAGCCGTTGAATTCATTCACGGTGCGTCCCAAGTATTTCTTTCTATCGAACTCTAAATGTGCTTTGCCGTCAGTATCCAGATCTTGGTGGTCTCAGGGTCTCATTTTCATTTGGTGAACTACAGAAAATGCATCCTCGAAACGTACTACTTACGTGCATTGTAAAGCTGGACGAGGTAGAAGTACTACAGTAGTGCTTTGTTATCTGGTAAACTTTTTGCCGCCTTTCCTACATTATTGCTGAGTTTGTGAATGGTGTAGTTTGATTTTGGGGAGTTGACTTATAGTGCAGATTGACCACAAACAAATGACACCTACTGCCGCCCTCGAATATGTGCGGTCCATAAGACCTAGAGTGGCCTTAACTGCCTCACAATGGAAGGTAAGCCACTCAGAGTGGAATCTCAGTTGTGCCATTAATTCTCTCCTTTCATTACCAGCATGAACTCATACCCTGTAGTAGCTCTTCACATTCTATTAGTGTAACATTATAACACCATATTCATTTCACCTGATGAACAGTAACACTTTGAATTCGGTGCGCTGCTCTTCATCGTAGAAAAAAAATAGTATAAAAATCAAATTAATAATTCAAAATAAATTAATAGTATCCAAAAAGTCATTGTATATATCATATGATTATGTAATGCTAAAAGATCTAGTATGATTAGCAATAGGACTAATAATCTAATATCTGATATATTTTTATTTTTAAAACTCATTATTGTAACTATGAAATTTCATAAATAAATCTGCTACCTAAGATCAATATGTGTATTAAAAATCTATAATTTAAATTAGTATAAAAACAAATTTAGAGATTTAATTTGTTGTATTGTTCTGGTGTAACTGGGTTGGAGATGTAAAAAATTTGGTGTAAGAATATTCTATAAATATGTTACTTGTAGACAAAAATGGTGTAAAATTTGCGGCACAACTGCTCCTACAATGCTAGCACCATCTTGGCTCAAAAATTGCTCTCCGGTGTCGCTCCACGTTACAAGTCCCAAGAACTGTTTCTGATGTGGTGAAACATTATTACGCCAAAAAAGATAACACTATAAAATTAAATTTTACATACTTGATTCAGTAAATTATATTATATAATAGTAAAATGTATCCAATACAATTAGCTCAAGGATTAAATAGTATTTTTATAATACTGGGTTTTGATTTCACTTAATTGTAATTATATTGTTATATTTTTAATGCCTACAGTTAAATCATTATTACAATATTTGAATTTTTTAGAAGGGAAAGTTTAAAATTGCAATGATGTAATTATAATTACCAAGTACAAATATTATGTATTTGTAATTTAAACCAGTGTGATATAGTATAATAAAAAATTATTAATAATATATTTCTTTTGTTGTACAAACATTGTATTTTTTAAAGATGCTACTTTTACGTCATATGAGTATAACTCCTGGCCCAGCACATTAGAGGACATCATAGATGGCTTGAATCACTTTTTGTAAATGATGTTTTCTCTCTTTATATATATAATCTCAGATCTAGTGGCAGTGATGCTGAGTTCAATATGCAGGCAGTTCAAGAATACAAAAGGCCACAGTCTTCATTAGATGATGCTGTTATAGTCACAAATGAAGACTTGAAAGGTTATGAAGGCACTTGTGAGGACAATTCCGGGATCCAACTCACAAGGGTATCCAGAGCGGCAAGTGCCAGTCTCATGATCTCCAACCTGCTTTCATCCTTGAAAGTTCCATGCGGAGCTTCTCTGAAGAATCCAGAGGGAAGTGAACATTAAGTCTTATTTCTTTTTATCCTGGGTATGTTTCGCATCAGGGTATGATACCAATTGAATCTTAAGCTTAAGTATTTCAGTTGATACCATGAAATTTCGTAATCAAATTTGATTTGATGTTATATTTACAATCGTTCGTCATCAATGCGAATGCATCTTAATTCCATATCAATGAAAAAACTGAACTGCAGTTCAAATGAATATTCCTGGCAGCATTCCATTACAACATTCTGGTTTGGAAGTCGGCTTGTATCATCAACCACTAAAGCTGGTGAAAACAGTATAGTAATAAAATTACAGTTCTCTCTTCAGCATTGTAGGAATCTATAATTCCAACTGCCACACCTTCAAATGACCTTTCATGTGTGATGCTGTAGGTTTCGATCACAATAAAGACATTGTTGATGACTGACTCATAACTCAGGCATGTAGCGAATTGTTACAATTTAAAAACCTGAAGCACGGATGCGAAAAGAAAAGCAACCGCATAACTGAAAGTCATAAGTTGAGCCTGGTTTATGCAATTTATCATCTCCATACGATAGATCGCTAATTAATGGAGGTGACATCCTTTGGTGTGGCTGCATCAATGATCTTCATGTAGTTTTGTCCACTGGTTTCCTACAATTTTTGGTGAGAGATACCAATCAGAGAACGGAACTGAGAAAACCAGCAGAAAATTGGCGCATTTGGTGTTGTGAAGACAAAACAAGAACTCACTCAATCAGCCGCTATTGCTAAGAAGGATAAAATCAACCTCATAAGTGTCTAGATCCTGACCTAGCCCACTGATCTTATCTGTGATTGGATAAAGAACCTGGAGGGCATTGGAAAGAGTTGCTGAACAGTTATGCTGTTTTAGAGGTACATGAGCAACAGAACTCCCAGAAATTGTTGGTTACTTCGAATGTCGAAAGATGCAGAGAAGTGATAAAACTTGGATAGAAGTTGCACAATTATCATTGAAGAAAATACCTATTCTCATAGGTCAGGATTTGCCTCCCAATATATATCTTCTGATGCTGCCATCTTCATGATATAACGTAGTGTTCCTGAGTTAGATTTAGAGAGGAAGGAAAAGGGATGTCAAAAATTAAAAATAGACTGTTCCTGAGTTTTTTTAGGAGGGATTTGGAAGGGGAGGGATGGCTTGGAGGGGCTTAAAACCCCCATTTCTTCTCCTCCCAAATCAGACGGATTTGGAGGGGAAGGGATGTAAAAGAGCAAAATGATTATTTTTCCCTTCATTAAAAAATTTTTCATTAACATAAAAAATATGATGTAAGGGTATTTTAGTCAATTTTTTTACTTTCTTCTCTTATCCCTCCAAATCCTTCCTAAACTCGGTAACAAGCATTCATCTCCTTCCATTTCCTCTCCTTTCCTCTCGTGTCATTCCCTTCCCTTCCCTCTCCTCTCCTCTCATTCCCTTTCTCTCCCCTCCAAACTCAGGAACAAAGTCTCAATGTCACACAGAAGTGGATTCCAAATGCCCCTTCTATTATTACTAATAAGCAATGATCAGATAGAAGGCAAGATTACATACTTTCGGACTCTAAGTGCATCAATATGGCAGACTTTGTTGCTTGTTTTGCCCGATCAGCTCGGGTTGAGCAACTGTGTGCAAGAATTGCAGCCTGAGAATCATCAATCAGCAGATGTAATACATATCTGAAACAAGGAAGAAATGGAAAGACGAAAAGGAGAAGTAGTGAACCTTTTACTGGTGTTGCAATTGAAACAAGTTCTGTTAACAGCAACTTCATTGGCCTTAGATAAATAATCAAATCCCTGAAGCAGAAATGTAAACCTCTTCATACTCTCATTGAAGTCCATTCAATATCAGAGAAGATGTCATGGACCACTCTCTAACAACTGTTATGGACATTTTACTGCCTCAATGTCAGTTAAGCTTCCATCGTTTCAAAATTTAGTTATGATTTTGTCATGCTGGGATCAGTGAACTAACCGTACTACAAATTTTTTGGACTCAGAGGGTGAAGGGTGAATACTCCCCATTATCAAAGTTCAAATCTCTTAGTGTTCGGATGTATGCAATGTAATTTACATTTAATACAAAATAAATTTTTTTAAAAAAAAACAGCAGTTATAAGACTAAAGTAATAGATACAAACCGATCACCTTGCAAGTTTGGAAAGCCAAACTAAAAAAAAGTTGAATGAACAACAAAGCCACTCAGTTGAGCCTTGAATGCCAAAAGACTAGAACTGTTGCGGACAGTAGTTGAAGCTGAAAATGATTGAATTTCTCCATTTTCGTTTAAGACATTAAGATCTGTTGTTGTTTGAAAGTCAAACCCAAATCTGAATATGGTAAGTATCAATCAGCTGAAATTAATTTGGAGAAAAGTAGGACATAACTGGCTGACAGACCTGAAAAAGTGCATCACTATGATTTGTTCATTGAAAATGGTCATTATCCAGGTTCTTAATCTTAACCATGATGAGCGTAATAGATTTTTTAAAGGAATGATGATGTACTTATCATCCTTGTTGGGTTTCGTTGTCAGGTTCTAATGCATTTTAGTTGAGCAGCTACTCCGTAACACTAGACGGCTGAAAAAAAACCCTGATTGATTTGATGCTGGGTGGCTAAAAAAACGCACTGTTTAGGCGCTGGGCGGCTAAAAAAGCCCCGACTTGGCGCTGTGTGACTAGAAACCGCCTCGATTTGGGCCCCGATTAGGCGCTGGGCGGCTGAATAAAGCCCCGATTATGCACCGGGCGGCTAAATAACGCCCCGACTAGACGCTGAACGGCTGCAAAACGCCCTGATTGATTCGGTGCTGGGCGACTAATTAAACGCTACGATTAGGCGCTGGGATGCCAAAAAAAATAAACCGCGACGATTTAGTGCTGGGCGATTAAAAATCGAAGTAATTAGGTCAACTCCTACTTAATTGGTCAATAAGGTGTGTTTGGTTTATGAAAAATTTGTTGATTTGAAAATTTGGGAGTAATGAATTCTCCTATGGAATCCATGTAATGAAAAATGATGAAAAATGCTAATACATTTTTATCTCAAATAAAATTTTCATCTCAAATAAATTTTTCATCTAATTTTATTATAAACCTTATTTTTTCCAAAAAATATTTCTTTCCATCAAAATTTTGTGTAAACTAAACACAGCCTAAGAATAATTATGTAAATTCATATTGTTTAACAAGAAAAAAACAAAACAAAACAAGGCACTCGTAAGGCAGTACCGCATCGATTGCAATCCAGGATTCAGAAACGACCACCGCGAACGCCGACGAATTGGAGATTCAGGAAAAGATTGCAACCCACAGCCTCCGAATTCTCACCTCCTGTTCTCAGATCTCAGTGCGATTGTCCATTTACAGCAACCAGCAGTACCAAAGGCTAAGGGCTCCTAGTCCGGTCCGGATTGGAGATCAGATTTGCGCCCGGTACACGTGACGCCTGATTGATTTATATGTTTAGAGGCAGATTCCAATTTTTCATCTTCTGATCGATTCCTTCCTATTGAATTCACCAAATCTCATCTGAAACTACTTTTTGCTTCAACAAGAAGAAGATTAATCGATGGGAATCAGATTCGTGCTGATGGTGAACAAGCAAGGGCAGACTCGACTCGCCCAGTACTACGAGTACCTCACCATTGAACAACGCCGAGCTCTTGAAGGAGAAATCGTTCGTAAATGCCTTGCCCGCAACGAACAACAGGTTCCCTTTATTTCCTTCCATCCTTTAACTGTGCGTTTTATGCTGCGGCTGCTTTCCAATTCATTATTATTGCCTGCCTGCCTCTTCCTCCTCCTGTTGTATTACAGTGTTCTTTTGTTGAGCATCGCAATTACAAGATTGTTTACAGGCGCTATGCTTCATTGTTCTTCATGGTTGGAGTTGATAATGATGAGGTCCGCATCCAACCCTCCCTACACACTCTGTCTAATTTACGCATATTTCTGGATCAACCCAACATACTTCATGCTCATTGTTCTTCTTATCACTTTCTTCTGTCCCTTATAGGTACGTTTCACATTACATTATATTCAAAGCGAGGGATGAATAGCTCTACTCTTACTAGTCTATTAACTAGGAGAAGGGGTTAAATTCTTTCATCTGGGGTATGACCTAGTGGTAAAGAGGGTGAGAGTGATTCCTGATAATTTCCACGGTGGTCGAGTTTATGCGTTGTAATGTTATATTAATAATTTTTTTAATAAAAAACAAGGAAGGTGTTAAATTTGGTAGCCCTCTTGAATTCATGTAATCCTCCGTAGTAAATATTTGTTTTGCATTTGAAAATTCCATGTTCATACCTCACTTTAAACGTTCTTTTGACAAGTCTCTTTAATTAAAACTAGAAAATAGAAACTATGCTCTCTATTTTATATTTGCCTTCTTTCTGACGCTGATCTTTTGTCTCATTTTACAGAATGAGCTTGCCATTCTCGAATTCATTCATCTATTAGTTGAAACCATGGACCGCCACTTTGGCAATGTGGTAACCTCCTGTTTCCCATATTTTACCTGACTCGTTAATGCCAAAGGGTCATGATCACTGCCGTTAGCTGTCATGGCTCCTCTTGCCCTCAATATGTGCCTGCATACCCCAATTAAATTTGACCTTGGAACCTTATGGCTGAACTGATTTCTGTTGTCTCCATGCTTGGGCAGTGTGAACTGGACATCATGTTCCACCTTGAGAAGGCTCACTTTATGCTCGAGGAGATGGTCATGAATGGGTGTTTGGTCGAGACAAGCAAAGCAAATATTCTCGCACCAGTACAGCTCATGAGCAAGAATTCCTAGTCGTGTCACTTTGAGTCGTCGAGCCAAACTTTTGATATGCTGGCTTATCTTCCTGCATGTTTCTCTTCGATGTGGATCCAAATGTTACCGCATTTGGCGAGCTATCAGTACTAGTGCAATTTGGGAAGGTCGGCTAATGCAAGATATGAAAGCCATTATAAGTGCTCAAGTTAACTAAACATCTCCATTTCTTGTATTTATATGCTTTATTGCGTACTTGCTTTCAGCAATTTTCTTGAAGTGATGTGATTTTCTTTTAACTCACGCATTGTCGATTAGGTTTGAGCGTAGATTCAACTATCTAACATTGTATCAGAGTGGATTTTCATTGCACCCTTAGAATATGTCCGTGACGGTTAACTAGATCCGCACGAGCTCCCACTTGCTGAGGTTAACAAAGATCCTCGCAAGTGAGGGAGGGCGTTGATCATATAACTGAACAAAGTCCCACATTGTTGTGCTCCCTCACTCATTGTTAATTGATTTTGAGCATAGATTCAACTATCTAATAGTTTCAAACACCAAAGAATGACATAGAAGGATTCATTGAAAAGATAGTCCGATCCTTTCATGTCATTCAACGAACCTTCCATGTTATTTCAAAACAATGAAGATCAAAATATGGGATAGAATGGATAATAAATCAAAAAAAGAGGTAGAAAAAATAGCAAATAAAACAAAAATGGCAGTTTTGAAATTTTTTCATTTAATCATGACTTTCTAATAAGCCATTGCGTCTCTGCTTTTGCCTTAGATTTGTGTAAAGAACAATTTTATTACTTTAGCCAGTTTGTCATTTGCAACTCTTAATTTTTCAGCCCAAGTTAAGATTTTGATGTGCAAAAAATAAAAAAGTCATCAATAAAGTCAAACAACCTCAAGTGAAAAATGACAAGGGTTGCCATGGGACGTGCAACTTTTTCGGGATCCTTATGTAATCACATCGAACAAATAATTTTCTTAGTGTAAAGGGTAATAATGAAAAATAAGATTTTATTCTTTTCATGTAATAAACATATTTCAAGTATAAATAATACACATCTTAATAATACCAGTATCATTAATATTAATAATTTACCCCGACGTACTACCAAACACATCATTGAATTAGACGTATATTGAAATGAGATTGCTGAAAATGTATGTGAGTTTCACTGTTAGGTTACGGGCCGCAATATAATATGACATAATCGTTGTATTAATTTCACTATACATAGTATATATGTTGAGTATATTGGAAGAGGATCCGGTGCTGCGATGCAAGTTGCTGTGCGGCTCAAAACGACGTCGTTTTGTGCCGCGCAGCAAATTGCAGCGCCGCACCGGATCCAAATCAGTTTATACTAATATTCAATGTTGAATGTGATTAAATTAACAAAATAACCTACAACCTTATTGTATGTTGTTGATATGTAAGTTTACATGTTTGATTTGAAGTATCAGAATATGTTGCATCGATTATACACTTACAAATCGAACTATTCCAATTATTTATATATACATATATATAACATTAAATATTACATTAAATATCACATAGAAGTTAAAAAATGATAAAAAAAACCCACCCATATGATCATGCTTCTATCTTAAAAAATACTTATGTGTCCTCTTTTACTTGTCACTTAACTGAAAATATTTGTCTACTTTTACTTGTTATTTAACAAATCCAATGCACATTGAATTCTTACACCTACCTTATAAATCATATATTAATTAATTAATTTATGATTTTTTAGCTTCCCCATATTTTAATGTACTTTGATTTAAAGCATTGAATAGTAACCCAAATTAGTTCACTAAAAATTGTTGTAAATATCATAATCTTCCCGGATAACAAAACTTCACCGGTGTAACTCCATTAAAGTCGATCAAGGTCGAAATTCTTCACCAAACACCCCAATCAAAAACAAAATCTCCAGAACGCTAGATCCGTCTTCTGTCAACTCTTTTGAACCTTAATCGAGGTAGATCGAGTGAAAAACACTTTTCATCATTCAACTTAGATTCGTCTGGATCAGACGATGACGACTTCTATCTGTAACAAGCCTTACATGACGGATGTGACTTGAAAATGAAAATCCTCAATGTTCAAAATCAAAAGCAAATGGACTGAGTTCAGTCGATCCCTCTCCACCTTGCATTGCCTGTTAATCCTCGGTTCTCCTTCATTTATTCTCACTTTCATTGTTTACCTCTTCCTCGAAGCATCACGATTTTGTACATTGACACAACGACCTTGCTGGTTGGAGTGCCGCATCTGTTTTTTCAGAGTCCAATCGGCTGGTTGCGGCTTGTGGCGTCCGAAACAGTAGCGCGAGATCCATACAGTCGGTGACTTGAAGATGAACAGATATCGCCAGCCTTAGACTGACACGAACGACAACGGTTGATTGGACAAGCTATTGGAAAATTGGGAATCGAAGGTTTACTCACGATTTACGGTCCACCAGAGAATCGAGTATGAACGAGAAAGGAAACGAAATCGTCATTCACCGACTATATGGATTTATGAAAGGAAGGGTGGAGGAGAGAGAAGAAATTAATTGATGGTACTAATTAAGAAAGAAAAGATAATGTTAAACGGTTACTAATTATTATCTTAATTGATGCGCTTTATAGCTGCACATGTTTTAAGTTATACTCCTTACATCATCTAATACATGTCGTTTAAGGTTAATTTGAGTAAAATAAGGTGAAGTAAATGCTAACGGTTGAACAAATTTAATGAGTGGGTGGTTGGTGTTTTTTTTTTAAAAATTCGTGCAAAAAGTAAAATTGGTAGATGATTACTGGTGATGAATGTATTTGTTATTGATTATGATAATGAAGTGATTAATGTTTGATGTTTTAAGATAGTTGTTGATATTAAATACGCATTGAAAATTGTTAATGACAAGTAAAAGTGAACAAAAAAATTCGGTTAAGTGACATGTAAAAGAGCAGAGAGGAATATTTATTACCGCACGTCTGGAGTTCCTAAGCATGGTAAAGGTCACATCAATGACCACACTTACCTTCTTGGAGCTATATAATAAATTTTTAGTCAATTAACAGCTTCAAAATCAACCGATTTTCACGCCGACAACCACCACGCTTCCTGCACCTGATAACAGGCTAAATCTAATCGTGTTCGAAAAGTGATTCGTGTAATAGTTTAGTTTTACCAAAAACACAAAACTAGAACTATGACCAAGCCACATAAAAACCTGAGAATATTTCTTAATTTACAGCAAATAACTCATGTCCAGGCCCTCAGGAATCTCAAAATTAAACAGATTGCTGCAGTAGGCATCTCTTTCTTCTTCAGTGCTTTGATTGTTGGGAGTTGATAAAATTGAATCTAGGCTGTACTGCTTCTGCTGGTTGCTGTTGTCCAGTGATGACTGAAAACTCGAATTACTTGACAAATTAGGTTGACATCCATAATTATTGCTCATCAACCCACTGCCAAAGTGGCCTTCGAGATCCAAAGGCGATCCTGTGTCTTGTGAACTCATAGGGCTGCTTTTGAAACTCCCAACCTTCGAGCTAATGTCAACGGCCCCAGGAATATTAGTATTAATATCACCACCTTGCATGAGCTGTTGTGCATAATTTACAGTTGAAGGGTATGACGGGAATTGTTGAAACTGTGCCATGTTAGGGTTCTGGAATATGTTCGGCTGAAGAAAAGCTGTACTTTCTTGTGGCTGCTTTAAGGTCAACAAACTGGTGGCTATGTTCACCAATTGTGGGTTGACTGTTTGCTGGTTAAGGCTGAGCAAGTTTGAGAGGTTTAGAAGAGCATTTTGGTTGCATAAAGCTGGATGGTTGAGCTTTAGGAGGGTTGTGAGTTCACGGAAGAGATCAATCCTTGGAGTGTGCGTCACAGGATCGATCCCGCTCCTTAGAAGCCTTTTCCGTATGTGTGTGTTCCAGTAGTTTTTGATCTCATTATCAGTTCTTCCAGGCAAACGAGTTGCGATAGCTGACCACCTAATAGCCAAGTGATCATAAGTAAATAATTTAAGTCATAAAGTCTACAGCAGTATGACATATATATGCCACTGCATGATTTAATCCAAACAAACATATATTTCAAACAGAAGAATATAGAAGAGATGTAAGCGACTTACTTGTTGCCAAGAACACTATGCAGTTGAATTATTGCCTCTTCCTCTTCGAAGGAAAACCTTCCTCGCTTGATATCCGGCCTCAAATAATTAGTCCACCTCAATCTACAGCTCTTTCCACATCTCTCAAGTCCTACATGAAGGCGAGAATCATAATAATGTCAACTTTTTTATAAAAAATAATAACACTTACTCATCTAGTTTGATAACTATTTCTTTAAACAAATTGATTCATGCGTGTAAAGTTTGTGGTTACCTGCATTTTTTGGGAGAGTCCTCCAGTTGCCAGGACCATGAATCTGAATGTAGTGGGTGAGCTTCTGGTCCTCCTCCGGCGTCCATGGCCCCTTTTTCAGCCCATTGCTCTTTTCACAACACGGCGCTCTACCCATTATTATCTCTTTACAACAATAAGTCTGGAGATTGTTTATTGCTGAGTTTAGATCTGATCCGTTGTGCAGAAAATATGAACTTGGAGATGCGGTTTGTGCTTGGAAAAGAAGTTTGGTGTTTGTATCTATATATACTCGTGAAGGATTGAATGGCTGCGTTGGAGGGAGAGGGATTAAATTAATGTCAACGAGATTTGGTGCCGGCCATAATCTGTGAGGGCTACGTAGTCTGTTGAGGTTTGTTTGATTCGTGTAAAGTGAGATTTTGTGTATACGTAACCATGTTGTCAGCTTATGCTCTTCTTGTGGTGTTAAACCAATTATCTTTCACCACCTTATTATTGTTTTAATTTGTTGTTTTGCTATGTCAGAAAGTACCACATTTTTATATCCCGAAATGAGTGACTTTCAATATTTTTATGATAAATGACATTTTTTTCACCAGCTTTGAAAATGAAAAGGTTCAGCGTTGTTGCTGATAAGACACAAATTACATCCTGGCCTGGAAACAACTACTAGGTTTCGGTTTATTTGTGACAGAAACGCAACATGTTTCGTGTAAATCTTGTCTCTACACGATTCCGCATTAATGATTTATATTTTTATATCGTTCATTGAAAGTTTAATAGTGACCCTCATATATAGTTGAATAGTTGAGCTCCTCAACTCATTGTTAATTGACGTTGAGTATAAATCCAACTAAATTTCATGATATTAAAATAGATTTTTACCGCACTCTTAGGCTTTGTTTGGTTTAGGGAAAGTTTCATGGAAAGGAAAATTATGTGGAAAGTTGGAGAAATTCTTTGTTTGGTTCAGATGGAAAATTTCATGGAAAAAAAGTTTGATGGAAAATTTCATGGAAAATTATGATTAATAACAATAGGAAATGACATTTTTCTTTAAACTTTTCATTAAAAATTTGATTTTCATTCTATTTTTCTTTCCATAAAACTTTCCCTAAACCAAACACACCCTTAGAATAGGTCCGAAGTCTCATTTATCAAGGTTAACAAAAACCTTTACGCGGTGTTTGTGAAATATGAATTAGTCCTTCACAAGAGTTTATATAAATCTTCTTATTACAAGCTGTCACACATAATCGTACATCACCGGTTATGGCCAGTCTAGAGTTTGGTATTCGGAACCTCCGCTGCGCTATTCATAGCGGCGCGAGTAAAACACCATCGTTTCGATTCACCCTGTTTAGGTCAGAATAATGTCATTTTCGTCCAGAAAGGGTATCATTTCTGAATTGGACAAAAGTGACCTGTTTAATTTGTCTCGACAATAAACACAACGCGCACGGCTCCCACCCTTCTTAGAAGCCGCATGCAGCACACCTGCATCGCAGGGGCCCTGCAGGAAATCCGCGTCCGCAAACAAACGGCAATACGAGTCTACGTGCTTGGATGTAACGTTAGAGATTATCGAACTTCTTGTTCATAGCAATCCCACCTGCAAAATATGGTTTGGAATTGGTTCGAAAGAAAATAGTAATTCATTTGGGGCATGAGGGTTTCGCAATTCATTTGATATCTCAACAATTCACTCGTAAAATCCGTAATTACGTGCAGTAATACTCGTGCCTAGTAAGAGTTCAGATGACCAATAAAATGTTGACCATACTGTTATTCTTAGGTTTCATACTATTATTCTTTTTGTATTGTAGTATTTTGACGTTTAATTTAGTCATAATGGTGGCGCACAAGATTTAAACAATGACACGTGTCTCCTTTGACCAAACATGCCTTTTCATATTTGGACCTACCAAACCATTACTATTCTGCCACATAGCATCTTATCCAGGTGTCATTCACTCCTGCGTAGTCAACCTTCTCCCCCATTTGTCACTCTACCAAAGTCATACAAGGCATTTTAATACTTTCTAGGGTTACAATTCTTCCTAAAGTGCAACCATGCATACTTATATTTAACTTAAAATTTAAGGTCTTTGTAATTCAAGTTAACTTTAGTATTGAGCTACATAATGTTAATGGGCATTTTCTTGCACTAATTATTTTTATGCCAAAAGCATAATAATATACAATTGATATTATATTTTCATTTAGTTTCTTAAATAATTATATCTATCAATACGAGATGAAGAAGGCATTGAAAAGCAGGTGTCGAATCTCATCAACCATCTAACAATAAAAGGGGTGTAAGAGTCAAATAGTATCATTTTCTATTCTATCTCATCCTCTCTACTTGCTACGAATTTGCACCAAAAATGTCAATATTTGTCCTCTGGGTTAGCGCAGGTCTACACATTTTCATCACCTCTTTAATTTGCTTAATATTCAAATTGCGTTTCACTTCTAGAAGGTCAATCTACACTTGAATATTTATTTGATTATCTTTTCTACTAATTTTTGACTCTCATCACACAACTAATAATACAATATTACTGTACTTATTAAATAACAACCATCTTCTAATTTCAAACATACGCTCACTTGCTCCCTCTTCCAAAAGCACAACAACGGAAGAAGTTCTTGACCTAGCAAATGAAAGTCATTGAGTTAATTACTAACTACTAAGCATATAAACAATAAGAGTAATTACCCTTATCTATCGGCTGAATTCATCATCATAAACCCAAGTAAGTACACGTGTTGGTTCCCGCATAAACACAACCTAAGTTTAACCTAATGTTTATGGCATCATTAAGGACATTTAAAAGAATACTGATGCACTAGTTAGCTTGTATATTTATAGTTTAGGTATTTTATTATCATGAACGAGTTATATTAATCAACCGAGTACGATAAGACAATGTAATTAGACTTACTTAAGGGATCTTCTTGTTGTATCCATTAGAGATTTGCTTACATAAGTACAATAAGCATGGTGGTTGAGGTAACTATACCCTCTTTGTGGACGAGAATTTTAGAAAATAAGTGAAGGGGTCCCTCGATGTAAGTAAATAATTGTTTTGTCGAAATGCACACGACTTGTAGAAACAAATTGCCTTCCACGTATATGGTGAGGTTGACTTGGCAATTTAAAATGAATATATAAAGGCAGTTAGCAGTGTACGTATCATGTATTACATACATAAACTTCCAAATGTTTGATAAGATCAGGTTGCGAGGTGTCTAATTGTGCCCTAACAAACCTTGAACGAAACTAGGGTTAGTTCATACAACGCTGGGCGGCTTTAGACCGTACGTAGGTTCTCGAAGCTTTTAGTTTGGAGGTATGATATATGTACGTAGATGATCAGTTCAGCTTTTGTTTAAGTTTAACGAGTAGCTAATTTTATTTAATTAATGGACTGATAGATCACCACATGGTATGAACCTGGATAGAGAGCCTTCATCTTGTTGTTATTAGGTCCAACAACCTTTGATGGTTATCGTTACTAATTTGAAACGTTTGACCCGAGTAACAGTGATTTGTTTGGATCACGACCTATGGTGAAAAGCGTGAAAGAGTCGATAACGACGACATTGTTTGGTTGTAATATATGGACATCAAAAATGAAAAGTAAATGGCTAAATATGAGTGGACTAGAGAGCCCATACTACCTACAATTCTCGGTTAGCTATGTATATATAGGGTGTTCGGTTGAGAACTCTCTTTTGATGTGAGACTGAAAACTGAGTATTGGTTATTAGATTTTTTAATCCTATATGTATAAAACAACCTATTTTGATAGAAAAGCAAGCCAAGAGGTATGTGGGCGAACAGTATTTGTTGGAAAGTTGGATTTTCATGTAATAAATGGCCTCCTCTTCAGCCTTTCACATCACTTTCTGTCAATTTTCAAGAGAAAGAGGGTTTGTTCTCAAATGAATTTCTAACTTATTCCCCTCAATATTCAAGATCTCCTTGGGTGTTAACCGTGTTACTGCATTTTTCAATCTGGATTTTCTGGGTTACTAAGTTCTCTATGTACGTACGATTGAGTTATGTGAGTTCTCTTTGTGGGCTTGTGGGTTTCAATCTACATTACTGAGTTCTCTTTATGAGTTTTTGGGTTTTCAATCTGACTTTGAGTTCTCTGGATTTTGTCGAATTTACGAGTTTTGTGTCCAGATTAACGTGATATGTTCAGTGAGTTTTTGGGTTTCAAACTTCATGTCATATGTGAGTTTGTGTGGTTAATGTATTTCATGCGTTACTGCATTTTTCAATCCGTGTATTGTGGGTTTGTGAGTTTTTTGAGTTACTGAGTTTTCTTTGTATTGTTAAGTTATGAGTTCTCTTCGTGGGTTTGTGGATTTCAATCTGCTTACTGAGTTCTCTTTGTGGATTTGTGAGTTTCAATCTACATTATTAAGTTCTCTTTATGAGTTTGTGGGTTTTTCAATTAGACTTTAAATTCTCTGGATTTTGTCGGATTTCTGAGTTTTCAGTCCAGATTAACATGATGCGTGTTTAATTAGTAGGTTTTTTGGATTTCAAACTGTATGTCTTATGTGGATTTATGTGTTTTATGTATTTTTTGGTTAATGCATACGTGTGTTGTGGGTTTCCTGAGTTTATGTATTAGTGTGTTTTGTGGATTGTTTAAGTTTTATATGTGTTTTGTGGGTTTGTGAATTTTTTGTGATATGGGACATTAAACATAAGCTGGAAACAGAAAGCAGATAAACAACGAACAAGACCCAAAACACAAGATGTGAAACACTAGACTAATATTATAACATTAAATGCATATCAATATCTTTTAAAAAATACAAAAGCACAAAGTACAAGCCACAAAACATAAAACAAAAAACAAAAAACACATAATCCATAACACTAAACATATGTAGAAAATCAAAAGGCACAACGCATAAGACACAAAGCACAAGATGTGAAACATTAGACTAACACACATCATTAAATGCATATATCATTACTTTTTTGTGAATGTATACCCACATGATTGATACCCACAAATATACTTCACTTGACTAACATTCATCATGACACCAATTTTTTACTTTCTAAAAAAAGTTATGTATTAAGAGTAATGAATTTCTTAAAAAGTAACTTTTATTTTTCCTACACTAAATTTCTTAAAAAATAGTTTTGTGTTAAGTCATGATGAGTGTAAAGTTAAGTGGATTTGTAATGAGTGGCTTCCACTCTTTCTCTCTCTTTCTCATACTCCACTTTAAAAACTCACTCGTTTTTCTCTCTTGTGTAAACTTATGAAAGTCATCTCCCACTCATCTTCATTGAAACACACTATAGTGAAACTCATCTCTCGAAACCCATAAAATCCATCTCCCACTCATTTTTATTGAAATACTAAAGCTTCTCTCGCATGTTGTGTTTTATGAGTTTTGAAATCTGAATTTATATTGTGTTTTTTTATTTTTCTGAATTTTGTTAGTTGATGTTGTGTTTGTTTCAGTTGTGAATTTTCTGCTGAGGTTTAAATTACAAAGTACAACGTATAAATGATAAAGTCTAAAGTACAAAGCACAAAGAACAAAACATAAAACACAAAGTAAAAACATAAAATACAAAGTACAAAGTGCTAAATCTAAACTAGAAAACTTATCTCCTTCGGACCCATCTCCCACTCATCTCCTTTGAAAGTTGTGTTTTTATTGTACGTTGTACTTTATCACTGAACTTTGTACTTTACAATTTATTCAAATTGAAACTTTAAATTTTAATGAAGTTCAATATTCAATTAAGTAGAACGTTCGACATCTAATATGATTTGTGCAAAAGTATAACATTTAACCTATGTTCATTGTCCAATGTGCCAAAGTACAACGTTCAACCTGTGTTTAGTATCCAAGCTAGTAAAGTACAAAGTTTAATCTACATTCAGTGTTCAATCTGTTTTGTGCTTTAAAACTTTACAGAAAACTCAAAAAATCCATATTTGAAACTCAGAAAAGCACAATATCACACATCAAAATCCAGAAAACATAACAAAACGCGTCACATAACAAAACACAATTCAAAAAATATAATATCACACGCCAAAACACAATATCACAAACTCATATGTTTAGTGTTCAACCTCTATTGTACTTTGTACTTTAATACTTGTGCTTTGTGTTTTGTACTTTAAAAGTTCATAAAAAACTCAGAAAATCTAGATTTGAACCTATAAAAAGCAACATCACACATCAAAATTAAGAAAACACAACAAAAACATATCAACTAATAAAACACAACATTCACTTTACTGACACCCACTTGATTGACACCCACAAATATAATTCATTTGATTTACATCCATCATGACACAAATTTATCACTTTCTTAGAAAAATGAGGTATTAAAAGTAATGAATCTCTTAAAAAGTAAGTTTTACTTTTCCTATATTAATTTTCTTGAAGAATGGTTTTCTTATCAAGTCATGATAAGTGTCAAGTCAAGTAGATTTGTAATGAGTGGCTTCCGTTCCCCCAACACCCCCCACCCTCTCTCTCATACTCATACTCACACTCAAAACTCACTCACCTTTCTCTCTAGCGCTTAAAATTTTAAATTAAAATACTTAAACTTCAAACTAAAATTTCGCATGTTTCATTTTATAGGTTTTGAAAAATGAGTTTATGTCATTTTTTTAGGTTTTCTAGGTGTTATTGGTTGAAGTTGTGTTCGTGATCTTGTGTGGGGGATTTTCTGGGTTTTAAAACTCACTTATACTTTTTTTTCTTCATTTATGAGTTTTCTGGGTTTAGGATTCAAGATTTTCTGTGTTTGAAATATTGGTATTTGGGGTTTTATGAGTTTCATGTGTTCTAGATTTTAAACCTCATGTATGCTTTTTTGTTCTTCATTTTTAAGTTTTCTGGGATTTAAAATGTGTTTTTTAGATTAACATGATGTATTTTGTAAATTTGTAAGTTTCATATATTTTTGTGGGTTTTCTTTGCTTATGTTATTTTCGGATTAACTTGATGTGTTTGTCTTCTTGAGTAGTCCTTTTGTGCTTTGTGCGTTCTGTTATGTGCTATCGGACATGTCTTTCATACTTTATCATGAGTTTCGTACTATCAAATATGTGCTTTGTACTTTATCATGTTTTCGTACAATTAAGTTCTTTGTTATATTCTTTGTACGTGGTCATGCTTCGTATAAAACCCACTTAACTAACACTCATTTGATTGACACCCACAAATGCAGTTGAATAATATCCATAACGACACCTATTTTTCACTTTTCAAGAAAAGTAATGTACTAAAAGTAATGAGTTTCTTGAAAAGTGAGTTTTATGTTTCCTATAATTTTTTTGAAAAGTGGTTCTGTGTCAAGTGTCATGATGAGTGTCAAGTCATGATGAGTGTGAAATCAAGTGGATTTATGTCACTGTTCATTTTTTTTATTAATTTTGGACTTTTGACCATTGTGTTTTATTGCACATTGTACTTAGTGTATTTAGTATTCAATGTGCTTCTATACTTTGGCTTGCACTTTATAATTTTAAACTTCATAAAAAACTCATAAAATCCAGATTTAAAACCCAGAAAAGCACAACATCACATGTCAAAATTTAGAAAACTCAGAAAACACAACAAACATGCATCGCCCAACAAAACACAACATCGATCACACGTCAAAACCCAAAAAATACAACCAATGATCATATGAAAGTACCATGTACAGTACTTGAAAACATCACAAAATAGAAAAAATAATAAAACACTACACCAACGTAGATTTAAAAATACAAAAATACATGTGAGGAGAGAAAAATGAGTTTGTTTAAGAGACATATGGGTTTTAATAAAGATATACGTGTGTATTTGAGTGGGTTTGGGGAGAAGGAAATAGATTTTGTGGAGAGAGACGGTTTGTTTGAGTGTAGTTGAGTATGTATGAGAGGAGAGAGATACTGTAATGATGATGAGAGTGGGTGAGAGAAAAGTGAGGGGAATTTTATTGTAATGTGAGAGAAAATTGAGAAAAAAGTACACCCACTTGACCGACACCCACTGATTAACACCCACAAATTCACTTGATCAACATCTATCTTGACACTAATTTTTCACTTTTTAAGAAAAGTAATGGGTTTCTTGTAAAGTGAGTCTTAGTTTTTCTATATCAATTTTCGTGAAATTTGGTTTAATGTCAAGTCATGATGAGTGTCAAATCAAGTGGATTTGGGTCACTATTCATTTTTTATTAATTATGAACCTTTGAACGTTGTGTTTAAAGATTTCTACTCAATGTGTTCAGTTTCCAATGTTTTTGTGCTTTGGAACTTTACATAAAAATCCATATTTGAAATCCAAAAATGCACAACATCACACGTCAAAACCTAAAAAATTAAAAAAAAAATAAAAACGCATCACACAACAAAACGCAATTGAAAAAACACGATATCACACGTCAAAACCTAAAAAATCCAAAAAAAACACAACATCACACGTCAAAATTCAAAAAACACATAAACTCAATAAAAACATAAAAAAGCACAACATCACACATCAAAATCTAGAAAAACTCTTAAACACAATAAAACCTAGAAAACTCAAAAAAACCCAACATCACATGTTAAAACCCATAAAATAAAAAAAATCATAAAACAAAATAAATATCACACGTCAAAACCCATAAGACTCAAAAAAAATAATAGATGATCGGGCAAAAGTACGACGTTCAAAATACATATTTGAACCAAGATTTGAAACTTATAGAATCTAGATTTGAAATCCATAGAAGCACAATACCACATGTCAGAACTCATGAAATCTAAAAATTATAATAAAACATATCAGACAACTGAACACAAAAAAAATCACAACACAAACACATATTTGAAAATAAAAAAATGGGTTTGGGGAAGAGAAATGAGTGTTTTGATAGAGACAGACTTGTGTGTTTGAGTGGATTTTGGAAGAAAAAATAGATTTGGGGAGAGAGAAATGAGTTTTGTGGAGAGAGACAAGTGTATTTGAGTGGCTAACAGAGGAGAGAGGTAGTTTGTGTGGGCATAAGAGGAAAGAGGTAGTTTGTGTAATAAAGATGGGAGGGAGTGAGAGGGAGACACTCAAATTATGCCCATTTTACCCCTTCCTTATGCCACATTGCATATTCATTCCTTTTTCCTTCACCACCTGTCCACCCATCACAGCCCTCAGATCTTCTAATCTAATGGCCTCAAATACGTTCTCAGTTCTCACATAAAAAAGCGTTCTCCGTAGAACCCCATATATATAGATATATTGAAAAAACGGAGAGAAAATGCGACTGACATGTATCAGAAAAGTAGACTTTTCTCTCGGACTATTATACCTCTACCCTCCTCAAATTGTGATATGTGTCCTACCTCACCTACCCCTACTATCATTTGTCCTACCTCTCCCATCCATTGGATCAAATGATCCAACACCTCATGTGTAGTTCTTAGTTCTCACACAATATTTGGTTCTCGATAGAACCTCTCCCCGTATATATATATATATATATATATATATATATATATATAAGGGGCGGATCCAGTGAAAACCATTTTAGACTTATAAACTATGAACCATCCTTGATCATTGATTCATATTCCATCTGACAATTTTGATTTTTTTGTAAATTTATTATCTAATTTTTAAAAGATAATGAAATCATTATTTATGGGTTGTTGGATTTGTTGCATGATTTTCTACATTAAATAAGGAGTCAAACATCTGAATTTTTTCTTTCTCCTGTTAGATTTGCTGCTTGATTTTTCTCTTTCGTCTGTTTTTACGATTTAATTTCTTTGATATAGCATTTTTTTATTAGTTTTATTGCACATAAGACCTTTTATATATTTTGGTGCACAATTACATCATGGTGCACTGGTGCACCTCTCAATCTCTAAGCACTGGTGCACAATTCAATCTCGGTGCATAATTTGATTTTTGGTGCACAATTGAAATCCCGGGGTGCATAATTTGCTTTCTGTTTCTTTTATGGTTATTTTTGATAAAATATTCAATTAATATGATTTATGGTGAGCTGTTTCCAAATTTGAGGTAGTGCAATATTTGTTTCATGGTTAAAAAAAAGTGCACCGAAATTCATACGTGCACCATTAGAAAAATTAACAAATGTGGACGTGCACCATCAAACCCTAAAATTCATGCACCTAAAAAATAAAGATGGGAGATCCGTCTGAGATCCTCCTCAATTGGTGATTGTATAGATGATAAGCTTCATCGTTATCCAAACGAGAGCAGAGCAGTGGAATTGTTTTACCAAAGACAACATATGTTTCTAAATATATAGCTTACTAGTGCACTGGAAGAGACCTGATCCTTATTCATAGCTTCGTTGTGCCTTCCGACTGATGCACGAAAATCTGTGTTGCTCGAGTTTGATATGGAAGTATCCACTACCACATGAAGATTAGAGAAGATGATGAATAAACTCGTGTATATACGAGATTAAATTAAAAGATATACTAATCGACTAGAGAGAGCAAATAAAGGAAGAAAAAATATTTTGGAGAGATAAAAGAGATAACTAATGATTTGCTGTAGATAAGCATAAGCGCAGATTTAGGAAAAAAATTAACTGAATTTATTAAAGATAAAATCAGATATTATTTAATTAAAACTAGATAAATCATAATCCGTTGGATGAAACAAAATCAATGGATATTAATAGTTCACAGTTTACAAATCCAAAGTGGCTTTCATTTTATCCACATTCTATAAATATATATACGGTGGATCAGTTGAGAACCTCCTTCAGTTAAGAATCTTGTGGACAAACGTAGACCAATCATTGGTTGCAAAACGACTGTGTTTTGATTATATGATTTCTTTTTATCTCTAATTGTTATACTTTCATAATTATCTTTCAGTATCTTCATAAATCTCACTTTTGATTTACAATGAGAAATTTAAGTCAAATTATATATTTAATTATCCTCTCTTTCCTCCAATTCTACTCTTTATAGTTATTTTTAAGATCTCAACGACCCACTCTCTAAAGAAACCAGTGTTCCATCCATGGCCATCTTCCAAATTCAAACACACAAATGACTTCTCATCCACCAAACTCCTCACAATCCATCATTAAGTTCTGGCAATCAACCACTCCAATCCATGACAGACACCCAGATGAGGAGTTTTCATGGCGACCAGTCGATGACGAGATCCGGGAGTTTGAGGCCGACCGAGGAGACATTGACATCGTTGATGGAAGGTATATCCGATTGATTTGGTGTTGCGTTTGGTGTCATTGTGAACTCAGTTCAGGCCGTTCAAGGCGATATTGGCGTCGTTTGATATCGAGATCCAGAAGTTTCAGGTCCCCTTCTCTTCATCAAGTCTCCTCCATCGCTCGTCCTCTCCCCCCACCACCATCTCCCCTTCTCCTCATCTACCCTCATCACCTACTATTCAATCCACCCACCACCAAGTAGTCGATGGCTCTCCTCACGTAACCAGATCTGAAGTCACGCTGCTGTCTGCACGCAACCAGATCTACCCTCATTACTCCTTCTATTCATATCATGAGCACCATGATTACACATGGTGAACATGTCCTGAGATGATAATGAATATGCCATAATGGACAATTTCAGGAAGGCGCGGGTCGAGGGAGACACGTCCCTCGCTAGATATGGGGAGGAGTGGGACTCAGATGCGCAACCTTTGCTGGATTTGGGGAGGCGTGGGTCATAGTTCTGGTGATGTGGAACCATCGGTCTTTGAAAAGGGAGGGGAGGGGAGGGGAGAGTCAGATGCCGATATTGGTGGATCTAGGAGGCACGGGTCTTGGGAGGCGTGACCATCACCGGATCTGAGAGAACGCACGGATCTGGGGAGGCGCGGGTCGCAATTCTAGGAACCTGAACCTATAGGTGATGGCAATTGTTACAAGGGCGAGTAGGAGTCAGACATCAGTGCTAGTGGTTCATCTACATGGGTTTTTATAGTGTACATGAAATTTTAATATACCATGTTCACCATTATTTGTGTAGTGAATATTTTCTCAATTTTTGAGATTTCTAAGTTTTTGGTATTTTTCATGAGTTTCGATAAATTTTTAGATAGTGAACATCTTTTCTGCTATGTACTGAACGAGTGTGGTTTCGATAGTGAACATGTGCACTGTCAATATTCACTACCACAATAAAATGTTTCTAGAAAGGTTTCATGTGCCGGAGAAAAATGAGTTTCACGAGAGAGGTTATGTATATCTGAAGTGACAGTGAAGAGTCTCGAACAGATATTCAGACGAGATTAAAAGTAATAACATATATTTCCTAAATAAATCACAAACAATTACACGTGCAACATATTTTAAAATGTTAACTGCAATTACTAATCTAATTTAATCATTTAGCATGAAAAAAACAAAACAGATGATTACCATCCGATTAAGAAATAATCAATGGTTACAATTAGTTCACAATGTTCTCAACATAAGGAGGTTCTCAACGGATACCTCCCCACTAACTATAAACGTAAATTATTCCATATATTTTATTTTCTCCCTCTATTTTAAATTTCCTTATTTAAATGTCTTCCTCGTCACATATTTCATCTGCTCAGAATCTTCTTCATTTCATATCTGAGTGGATTTTCTGCACCAGATCCGACGGTGACTAAACACGGGTTGCAAAGAAACAGCTGATGCGAGTAGGCGGAGGAACGAGAAGGGGTTGGATAGGAGAGAGACGATGAGAATGAAAGCCAGGACAGAGATGGTGCGAGCACAGCGAGCACGGCTGTCCGATCTATCAGCTCCAGCCATGGACGATGCTGCCCAATCCATTGTAGATGGAAGAGGACAGATTGCTTAGGGACATCCAGAATGCGGGCGGCAATGGATTATGTGTCAGAACAGAGAGATCGTTCTTCTTCTATGCAACATACGGTGATTCTGGAAGTGTATGTAATTGATGCCTTGATCATGTCTCGCCTACGATTTGAAGTTATCATCTTAAAAATTCTTGACATTTTTTTACTTTGATTTGTTGATTTAGGTCAATTTTTATGGATTTGGGGTTTTGAATTTCATAATGACTTTAACTTATTATATTTGTCATTTTACATTGATGCTCCAGGATACATGCTTTATTGTTTGAAGAGTTTGACTGTTTGACACTACCTCATTTTATTGTCATAATTTTTATTTGTGATTTTCTTAGTCTCAATTTTGTATTCAAAAATATGTGTTCAGGTAGTTTTTTCATGTTTGATGTTCTTATATGTGAATTGATATTAGGGATAAAACCTAAAAGAGACCCTGCACTACCACCACTTATCTAATTGCAGTCAGAACTACCATGATTTTCAAAGAGGGTGCGATGAAAAAAAATTGGACTGATTTTCTAAAATAAAATTTATTATTACATTCCTAAACTAATATTATTATAAGACTTAGATTTGAGTGCGAAAATTATGTCATTTGGTTATCAAAATAAACTATATCGTTTGCGCACATAAAGAAAACAATGTCTTTTGAAAACCAAACGATGTAATTTTAATGCACAAATCTAAGTCTTATAATAATATTAGTTTTGGAATGTAATAGTGAATTTTATTTTAGAAAACCAGTCCAATTTTTTTTTGTCGCACCCTTTTTGAAAATCATAGTAGTTCTGACCGCAATTGGGTAAGCGGTGGTAGTTCAAAGTCCCTCTTAGGGGTTTTTTCCTTGATTTTAAGGTATGGTGAGTGCCTTAGGTAATTATATAGATACGAATGTGTTTTGAGATAAAAGTGAACAATGAACATGTCTGCAACGGCAATGAATGTGCCACATTAAATAGTGAACATGATTGAAATGGCAGTGAACATGATTGAAATGGCAGTAAACATGATAGTAAATGTGCCTGAAACAGAAGTTAGTAGTGAACACCACTTTAATGTGAATATTTGACTGTGAATATGTTTTACAAAAATATGAACATCTGAGAAGTGAATAGAGAATCTTTAAAAAATTATATTTAATGATCAAAATGATGATATAAAAATTTAAGACATTTAATATAGTACATAATTATACATTTCAATATCTATCACATTTAATAAGTTTCAGATAATTAATAGAGCTTAATAAACAAACTTAAAATCATCTGATGGACATGGATTTTTATAGATTTATTATTTAATTTTTCAAAAATATAATTAATTTCTTATTTATGCTTTGTTAGATTTGTTCCTTGATTCTCTCCTTTAAATGGAGAATGAAAAGTTTAATTTTTTCTCTCTCCTTTGAATGTGTTTTTCGGTCTCCTTTAAATTAGGAATCATTCCGATTTTTTCATCTGATCTTTGGTGCATTGTTTGGTCTTTGGTGCACAATTCAATGTTGGTACATTATCTGATCTTTGGTGCATAAATCTTGGTGCACAAAATATTGATGTCTCTAACTGGTGGTGCACAGATCCATAGAGCTGGGCACATTTTAATATGTACTGGGTCATTTTATCTATTTGTCCTCTTCATCCGACTCGGACCAAGCCCACTTCCTCCTTATTGCAGTTGCTACAGTTTGAGTTGTTTTCTCATCAGCATAAGAGTGCATCTATCTAAAAAACTTAGAAACTCAGATGTGCATCTATTTAAAATTCAGGAACACAGATGTGCACCAGGAACACAAATGTGCACCCATTTAAAACTTGAAACCCAAAAAATAGATATGTGAACCAGTTTCACTTTGACGATGGATACAACAAAAGAATAAAAACTTAAATTAAAAACCAAGATTTTAACAAATCTGTACGAAACTTGACATGCAGGAGCAAAAGACATTGCTATAGACGAAGAGGAAGACGTGTGTGTATTTCCATGCGTGTGGGAAATACAACAAACAAACAAAAATTAACGTTAAAGATGATAATATAGAAAGAAGAGAGATAATGTTAAGGGAGAGAATCATGCTAAAAATAAGAAGGGAATATTTTATTTAGATATTGTCAAAAAAATAATGACAAAATTAAATAAAAGGAATTAAACAGGATTGTTCAAAAGAGACGGAAGGATAATAATTGTTCACAGTTTACATATTCAAATCGATTTTCATTTAATCTACTCCCTATATATATATATATTATGGAGCGAATTGGATGGGAATCCTCCATTGAGTTACACGTTGCGAACCCCCCTCAGCATCCTCATCCATTTTATCCCATATTCGCCCAGATGCGGCCAAGTGTCCACTCTCGGTGCGCGACACGTGTCCAGAAGGGCAAAAATGTCCAAGGATTGATGTACCTTCGCACCTGCATGGACACGTGTCGCACATGCAGGCCTGACACTTCATCGCGCACTCTCTCTCCCCTACTTATCTTTATTTCAACTTTACTTAACTCAATTTATCTAATTACATAAAATTTTTTGAAAAAAACAAATTTCATAATTAAATGTATAATATTATAAGCTTCAATTCAAGATCCGTATTGAATAGGTTTTCGATATGTTTTTGAAAAAGTACATCGATTGAAAATACATAGTTCATTGAATGACTTATTGCTCTTTCAATGGACTTTGCTGCTCAATGAACTATGAAAGTAAATAATCATGTACTTTGCGAGTTTCAAATCTATGTTTTAAAATAAAAAAATATTAAAATGTGAAAAAAAATAATCAAAATGGATCTTAATTTAAAGCTTGTAATTTTCTAAAATAGTTTTGATTTTTAATTTGTGAAACTTAATCAACTTAAACAGATAAATCATTTTTTAAAACCAAAAATAGAAGAAATGGGTTTAGTTCAGGAGAAAGGAGGAGATAGTGGGGCACGTGGCGCGTCTTGATTGGCCAAAATGTGTGTGAGTGAGATGAAAAAGAGATAGTGGGACACGTGTCATCCGCTGAGTGGTCAAAAAGGAGTGTAGTGGGGCAGGTGACGCAATATCATTGGCCGCGGCCAAAAGACCAAAATACCCCTCCCCCTCAAAAATACACTCGGACCAATTTCAACCGTCCGATCTGAAAATGAACGGAGATTAAGGGGGATTCTCAGCTCTTAATGAACAGTGGGGATTCTCATTTGAACCCTCTATGTATATATATAGAGAGAGAGGGAGAGAGCTCCTTTTGGAACTCAAAAAGTTTGTGGTAATTTAGAGCTCAACCAAAACTCGTTATGTGGGGTAATATGTGGTTAATTTATAGCCAATGAAAAAGTGACACATGTTTCACTATCAACACTCACGAGTCAATCTCTGATCGGCATATGTCCCACTAACTTTTTCCAAATGTCACACTTCCTCTCTGTCTCTCATTACGCAAACTTGATAATTTTTCTTTTCATTTCTTAAAATAATTATGTAATTATTTTAATGTTATTTTTAAAATCAAATTTCATAACCATTTATTAAAAATAATATCAAAGTAATATCCGACACACAATCAATATAGTGTGACTTAAATGTTCCAAATTTTCAAGAGATTCTTATTTGATCCTCTCCTTCTCTCTCTTACACGAGAGAAACCCCTTTGCCCACTTAAAAACGTTATGATAAATTTCTTGCCCAATATATTCCAAAGTTGGGATTATATAGCATTTCTAGTAATCTAAAAGCTTTACTTCATCATCCTCTGAAGACAAAACAATGTAATAGTATCTCTGTCCATGTCCATATACATGTCATTGAAAGTAAAATTGAATGCATGAATGAGTTATTAAATACAGTCTTTTTAAATTTCATATAAAATACGAAATCAGATCTAGATCTGCAACTTGTTTTATAATCTAAAACTACTCATTTTGTTTCTTTGCTTGTTACTCAATCTGAAACGACATCGTTTTGACATTTAATTTCAATCGAATTGCAAATAAATAAACAAAACGATGTCATTTTAGATTGGGCAGCATGTTGCAGCACATCACTGGATCCGATTCCATAAAATATAAAATGAGATGAATTAAAATAGTGGTGCCAAATGACTTTATTATAGATTAATAAAATGAAATAATTAATATTTAACTTTTTAAGATAGTATAATAATTAAATATTAGAAAAATACATTTTGCTAAAGTAACAAGTACTAAAAGAGGAGTGATTCTTCGGCGGACATAGTTCACCACGTGTCCATGAACACCGTCAATCACGAGACGTCATGTGTCGCGTTGAAAAGTCAAAGTGACATGTGACAATTCACTGTTGGTTTTACATTTTTTTTTACTTTTCAATGCGACACGTGACATCTTGTGATTGGGAGTGTCTACGGACACATGGTGAACTATGTCCACTCAAAAATGACTCCTAAAAGAGTAGAGAGGACTTATTTCTTAAAATAGGTGTAGAAAAAGAGGTTTATTTCCATTATTATTATCAAAACCTTGAAATGAACCGCTTATTTCGAGAGTGCTGATAATTTATGTCACTGCTGTCATTCCCAGCAATCGTTGCTTTGCCGCCAAGTGGCTTAGAAAGAAGAAACCATTTATGTCTTCATTGCATGCACACTTTACTCTTTTTTTCTAGCCACACGATGCTAATTGCAAGCTAACACGTGCACCAACATCAAATTAAGGTAATAATACGCTCTAACCCGACACCGCCTCATTGTTTGGTCACCCAAACTTCACCCAGTTCCTCACATTCCCTTCGTATCATCACCATGGAGGAACCTGCGCATCAAGATGGAGCTAGAGCACCGAATTCCGAGGTCTCAGAATCACTTCCTTTATTATTTTTTCTTTATCAAATAAAACCAGTGATTTTCACTTCTGTTCTTCGGCATGCAAAGCTGGCTAATTTATAGGTTGACTTGTATATTTTCAGGGAAGGTGTGTGTTGATGATCCTCTGCTGGCTTCTGGGAACTGGTTCTCTTTTTCCGTGGAACAGCATGCTCAATGTCATAGATTTTTACACTGACTTGTTCCCGGTAAACTGTATTTAATGTTTGACGAGAATGTTGTTGCCGCGATGGTGGTTGTCTTATTATGTGACATGAATCTTATGCATGGGTTTGGTTTTGGCAGAAATATCATCCGTCAAGAGTTCTGAGCGTTGTGTACTCGCCTATCGCATTCGCCACTCTCGCAGTTATGGTGTGCTTTGAGTCCAGTATCAACACTAGGCGGCGCAATCTCACAGGATACACCATTTATTTTGTGGTTTCTGTGTTCATTTTAGTCGTAAGTAGCAATGGATCTTTGAATTTGTTTTCCTAACGTGAGACTGCTTTCCGTAGGTTTGCGCTGATTAGTATTTTTATTGGGTTGATCATTCGTGTTTGAAGTTGGAAACGAGTATGTCAAGAAGAGGAGGGCTGGGGAATTTTATTGGGGTATGCTTTTCAAGCGGCGCTATTGGGTATGCCGATGCACATGTTGCCGGTGGAATGATCGGAGAACTCGCCTTTATGCAACCTGAGTTCACCCAAGTTAGCGCTTGCCAAGAATGATCTCAATTTAACCATTGAATTCACTTATATGATGATTTAACTGAGGTTTCCCAAAAATGGCATGTTTTTACCAGTCTTTTCTGGCTGGTATGGCGGCTTCTGGAGCCCTGACATCTGGTTTAAGACTCGTCACAAAAGCAGCATTTAAGAATGCAAAGACCGGCATGCGCACCGGTGCCTGTAAGCACTTCAGTCAATAAAGTTTTTATTCATTGATGTTCTGATTCAAGTAATCTTCTTCTTTCCTATATTGACACTGCAGTGACATTCTTCGCGCTCTCTGCGGGTTTCAACTTGTTCTGTGTTCTTCTCTACGCGTTTGTGTTCCCCAAGCTTCCACTGGTGAAGCACTATCGTTTGAAGGCGGCCTCAGAAGGATCAAAGACTGTTCTGGCTGACCTTGCGGCCGCTGGCATCCGCGCTCAGACCCAAAATGAGGTACTATTAGCTCTGCTTTCATGCAACCAGTGATGGCTAAATTTTATCACCTCGTTTAACTTCTTTGTCTTGCAATTTACTGAGCAGGACGAGGCGCGTGTGACGAAGGACGACCGATTAAGTGTTATCCAATTATTAGTTGAAAACTTGGACTACGGATTCGACACATTTCTTGTTAGTACCGTCACTCTATCTATATTCCCCGGATTTCTGTTCGAAGATACAGGTCATCACAGCCTCGGCTCATGGTCAGTAGTAGCCTCTATTTGATTACTTACACTCACATATCCCAAGTATGATCTGAATATCACAAATTATTTTGTGTGCTTACAACTTGTTTCAATGATTTCAGGTATGCACTTATTCTGATTGCAGTCTATAACCTGTGGGATCTCATTGGCCGATACGTGCCCCTAATAAAGTTCATGTCCATCGAGTCGCGGAAGGTGGTGTTGGCTCTGGTCTGTTCTCGCCTCTTGTTTGTTCCAGCCTTTTATTTCACGGCCAAGTATGGGGCCCAAGGCTGGATGATCTTTTTAACGTCCTTTTTGGGGATAACAAATGGCTACTTCAGCGTCTGCATCTTCACTGCCGCTCCCAAGGGTTATATTGTTCGTCACTTTCCTGGCTCTATGATTTAGTGTGGCAAAGTCTGGCATGGCTGGCTCTTAAATGATACTGAAAAATTACCAATGTGCAGGGGCCGGAGCAAAATGCGTTGGGCAATCTTCTTTGCTTGTGTCTCCAAGGCGGTATTTTTATAGGGATAGCGCTTGATTGGCTTTGGCTAATCGGTAAGGGTTGGTGAGTAAACGTTGGATACTGGAATAGATACCCTCAAGCATATTTGTAAACTCTGTTGCAAACTCTTGTGAAACATATTGAGCTGAATGGCTTGCCGGCGATGGACCTAAAAACCATGTTAGTTGTCTTGCATTATATTTTCTTCAGCCTGGCGCACAAGGAGAGGATTCACCTGAGAGACTTAGACTTACTATGCACGCCACAAGCTAAACCTCCTCACTTTTAAAAGGCACACCCCTAATTTCATCTTTAAACCCATTCCTAGCAAATCCAAAACACCAACCTTTTCACCATTAAACCTCAAATTATATCCCTCACCTTCTTACCACCCTCCTTCATACAACCCTCCAACCAAATTTTCAACTCAAAATCATCCATCTCACATTATATGACGCATCTCCGATTGCCCTTTAAAACCTCGGACCAATCATCTTACGTTACTCGTATGACTTATCTCCTATTCCGGTCAATTAAACCTTTTCAAGTTTCATTCATTTTGTTTTACATATACGCATTAAACTTACAAAGTCCCCACTGTATAGCAAAAAATACCTGAAATATTTGCTACACCCACATCCCAAACCTAAGACGTCATTGGCGCTCTATATCTATAACTTTTATGAATCATAGTGTCGTCCTATAAAATTAAGAATTAAATATTGAACACTCAATAAAAGTTTGAATCGTTGGAAAACTGGTCAGACCATATCTGATTACTGTATGATTTCCTTTCATTTGATAAATCACTTTTTAAATATTTTAATATATAATTATTAAAAATATAAAATTATATTTAATAATATTTTTAAAAAATATAAAATTAAATTAAATTTATAATTATGTTCAAATAATAAAATAAAAAATATGAAAAAGGAATATGATTGTCATTGTAGAAATAAAATTACCACTATGACAATGATTTTAAATTCATGAATAGTAACATCATGGAGGTACAATAGTCATTTAAAATATAAATTATATAATAACTGAGAGGTATATTAGTCAATATGAAATTATTAAAATAATAATTTATAATGACCAATACACCCTTTGATTTTAACCTTCATGAAAAGATCATGGACAATATGGTCATTTGGTTGCACATATAAGGAAATTTTCTATAGAAGTAGAATCCCTTTGCCCTAAAAAAATAACTTACATAACTTGGATCAAGTTCAATAACAGCATGTCGATATCCTTTTCAGTCTATAATGGAAGAATCGACGATTGAGAGTTCAATGAGTAATTGGTTCAATGCAGAAATAAGTTGGCTAACCTCTTTGAAGAGGCTCGAGCTCATTATCTGTAACGGCATGAGACCAGCTGGATTAGAGGATGAAGATGATGAAGTGATAAACCTACGGCCTCACATCTCATATTTCACTAATTGTCATGATACTTTTTGTGTCTACGCCAAAATTATTAGAACTTAGCATCTTGAATCCTCTCACCAAGATGCAATTATATCAGTATGCTTCTGAGTCATTCCCGGATGTGGAGTCGCCTTCCACACTGAAGTCTGTAACAATTGGCGAAGGCTTTCCTCTCAAAAATACCACTATTATAGATTATGTTTACAACAACGCTTGCATACTTTGATGCTTTTATTTTATGCGGCGCTTATTGGTAAGAGGCGTCATTCATAAATTCAACATGAAACTTATAAATACCAAACGCCGCATATATAATAAATACCGTTAAATATTTACACATTAGACAACACTTTTGACTATAGGCACCACATTTTTGTCTACCTTAACTAACGACGCTTACACTTCATAAGCGTGGTTAAAAATATAAACTATAGACGACGCTTTTGAGGTGAAAGCATCATCTAATCACTACTACAAAAAGATTATTTAACGACACTTTTGAAAGACAATGTTTATACATTAGATGATGCATGGTTTTTAGCCAAAAGTGACATCTTAAGTGCCAACACTGTCATTATGATGCTTAATCAGATCATAATGCGTATGTTCTAAAAGCGTCGTGTTATATAATAGATAAGAAATAATGTCATTTAAACAGGACATACGATGTAATTTTAAGTTCAAAAGCGTCGTCTATTGTGTAAATGTGAATTTATAAGTAGCGTGTACTATTAATTTATAACTTGATTATTTCAAACTCACATCATCTGTGATGATAAATTTCTAAATTATCTCTATGAATATATTACTTTTTTGTCTCTTTAGAGCTAACAAAAAGAAAATTGTCACTACATGTGATGTTGTTGGGGTCATCTTGGGGGAATAAAATTTCCCCTCAGATGAACCTGAACAACATCATTTGTGTTGACAAAACTTATAGATTTTATAGCAGGAGATGTCACATTCTTACAGGAATATAAACTCAGCAACAAACTCATTTGAACTCAGCAATAATATGAGTAACAAGCTCTTGAACTAAGAAACTATGTGTACTCATATGAACTGAGTAACAATTTCAGCACCACAAACTCAGCAATTCATGAACTAAACACAACGAAATCAGCAAATAATAAACCAACATAACACAATGAGATCCTAGGTTCTTCACATGTTTAATATTAACTCCATAAAAGAAAACATACTTACAAATATATAAGAATCTTACTTGTATCAGAGGGAGAGTTGTTGGCTGTCGGTGGTGGGGAGAGAGGAATTGACACCCCTCGGCTAAGCTATGTTGGATGGGAGGCTGTTGTAGAACAATTGAGCGCGGTGTTGGGATTTGGAGTGCTATACGGGAATCAGCAACAGAGAAAATAATGAGAGGCTGTCTGTGGCGTGATGGAAGGGTATGTTGGGTGAGGATACTGACTTTCTTCACCGGCGATGTCAAAGGAAGGAGAACAAAGAGGAGAGGAGGGAGGGAGAAATGGGACTGGGGCTTGATTTTGTTTTTAAAATTCCGGTCGATTTCATCCAATTTTTTTTTTTAAAAAAAAGCCAATCTTTGCCAAAAAAGTGGATGATAAATATTCTTTATATTATAAAAAATCAGTTTCGACATCAATTTGGGCGAAATATAGCTGAAACTTAATAGAAACATTCCAGTAAGTTTCTGGCCACACATTATTTGACCGTAAAAGGTATTGTTTTTGGCAATGTTGGATTAAAACTAGGAGTCAAGTTATATAAAAAGGGTCCCAACCCCTCATTCAAATCATCATGAAGAAATACCAAGACTCTCTCTTCTCTAGCCCAAAAATCTCAAAGGGATTCATCCCAAAGTTGCTAGTGGAGGTTATAGAAGATTTTTTTCCTAAAGATCACCCATATTGGTCTAAGAAGATTTGGTTTAATGGATCGGAGGACACATCGATACACCAATTCACTCAAGAGTGTTGAGGTACTTTCCCAAATTTAGGTCATAGATAGTGAGTTTGGTAAGACATCGAAGATTAATTTTGAAGGCTTGTGAAAGAAGAAGTCAATATTCATGGGATTATACACTGATCCGGTCATCAACCGGAAAGTCATGTTGCTGGTGCATGACATGAGCAAGGGGATATTTATTGTATTTCAGGCATATTAAGAGCATCTCATTCGATATAGAGGTCTGTGTTTGAGTACAAATGTTTTTTAAAAAAAAAACCTCACTATATATTTGATTAATTTACATATGTTGAAACCACACGTTAGGCAATTGATTGGCATTGGTTTGACTCAAGATGAGTTAGCCATATGGTGATAGTTTCATATTTGTTAATAGGAATCTAGAATTGTTGTAGCGTAGATCGGTCCAGATGAAGGAGATGGAGATGATACATATTTGTATGGGGTTCGAAATATTGGGAGACGACTACATCATCATATATATAAAGTCACAAATGTTGCAACGTCACGATCTACATAATGCACCAAAATTAAAATATTGAATTTCTTCTATTTTTGATTTGTTGAACATGCAATCATATAATGCAATTGAATTTAAGAGAAAACCCCAAAAGGAGCTCTGAATTAGCACCACTTATCCAACTACGGTTAGAACTAACACGATTTTCAAAAAAGGGTGTGATGAAACAAATGTAATGATTTTCTAAAATAAAATTTATCGTTGCACTCCTAAACTAATATTATCACAAGAGATAGATTCATGTGTGAAAATTACGTTGTTTGGTTATCAAAATAAATAATATCATTTTGCATACATAAACAAAACGCATACTTAATCATTCATAATCCTCAATAAATTTAATAATATTTATTTTATATAAGGAATCAAACAAATTGGTCTTAAGCATCATTCGAAATCAGTCCAATTTTTTTTCAAAGCATTCTTTTTAAAAATCATGATAGTTCAGAACTCCTTTTGGATTTTGCCCCTTCAATTTATTCAAAGATGGCTTGTGAAACATATATATATAGTGACTCTTCAAACCCAATTCAATTGGGACTCAATAATCCTCTGTACTTCATTAATTTGGACAATGAGGTGAAGACAAGTGCCCTCTTGGCCAGTAAAATGATCATACCGAGGTGCGAGAATGATCTCTTCAACATTAACAAGCATTACGTAATTTGAATTCTATATTACTTGGGGTCTTCTATATGATTTGTGATTTAAATTAATGGTTATGATTAGTATTAACCAGTTGATAATCTTTTGTGTTAGTTATCACTAGTTTCTAGAAGTAGTAATTCCTATGAAGAATCTTGTTTATCAATAATGCTTGTATGGATACGATCTTTATGCAAAGATGTGTGACATGGTTCTTATTTTTAAAAATATAATCCTAAATTTAAGATCATTATTATGTATGGTTTACTTTATAACATAACTATGATTAATAATGTAATTTTGGCGCACATGTAGGGCTCTGCGTAGACAATAATTTAACTCGCAAGTTCTTTAGGTTAATATCATAATTCATCTACAATTATCAAGTATTTAATATATAATCTCTTAATCAATTATTTTTATGTAGGTCTCTTAAAAATCTCTTCAGACCCTATGTTGTGGGTATTTTGTCATGCGATTGATGAGAGACATCATAATCCACGTAGCAATCATACATGGACATACCATTGTGTTGACCTAGTGGTATTGAGTGTTGTCTTTCAACCCCAAGGTTCTGGGTTCAAGCCTTGTTGGTACCGCATTTACGCTTAGATACGCTGGAGGTGCGCGTGAGCTGGCCCGCAATGAGTATGGGCATACACTATCAAGGTGGAGGGGGTGTGCGGCCTCTGGCCACCAAGGGGGAAAGTGAAGAACCACTATCAATCCCCTATAAAAAAAATATGGACATAAGATCGAGAATCTTTATAGTGTAAGTAGCATGCCTATGTTGTATGTAATAACATTGATCCATTAATAATTATGTGCCTATGTTGTGTGTAAGTTCGAAAATCTCTTGATCCATATTCAAAAGTGTCAAGGATCGAGAATTATGTGCCTATGTTGTATGTAATAACATTGTATGTCAAGAATCGAGAACCACTATCGATCCCCTATAAAAAAATATATATGGACATAAGATCAAGAATCTTCATAGTGTAAGTAGCATGCCTATGCTGTATGTAATAACATTGATCCATTTATAATTATGTGCCTATGTTGTGTGTAAGTTCGAAAATCTCTTGATCCATATTCAAAAGTGTCAAGGATCGAGAATTATGTGCCTATGTTGTATGTAATAACATTGTATGTCAAGAATCGAGAACCACTATCGATCCCCTATAAAAATATATATATGGACATAAGATCAAGAATCTTCATAGTGTAAGTAGCATGCCTATGTTGTATGTAATAACATTGATCCATTTATAATTATGTGCCTATGTTGTGTGTAAGTTCAAAAATCTCTTGATCCATATTCAAAAGTGTCAAGGATTTTTGTACTCTTCATTTTCTATGCATATCAATGTTGTATATGTAAGTTCACTATCTCTAGTAATTGCCTCTGCTAGTTATGCGTAAGTTTTTTTTTTTGCAAAAGGGGTGCTTTGCATTGAGAGGGAAAAGACTGTACAAGGAAGAGAGTTACAGATATACAAAGCCTAGACTGAGAGGCTCAAGAAACCTGGAGACAAAAGAAGCCAAACTGAGCCTAAAAACTAGAAAAACAAAAATTACATTAGGACAAGAGATGATCTAGGAACAGCTTCTTTGTCCAAATTGAGTTAAACAAGTTGGCCTTTATGGAGGATATGCAAATGATCTTCATCAGACAACTCTTCTTAACTGATTGTAGGATACCAGATCTTGAGAAGGGATTGCCATTAAAAATGTAGTCATTTCTAGACTTCCAAATGTGATATGCACAACTTGCCACATAGAGAAAAGCGATAAGTTGCAGTTCTGAGGACTGGAATTGATAGCCAGAAGACCAGGAAATTAAGTCACTCCAAGAGGAGAAGGAGACTTGAGCTGGAAAGTGGCAGAAGTTGAGCAGCGCCTCTGAAAACAGGGAATGAGTCTCTGGACAGTGGAAGAATAAATGGTCCTGGCACTCTGCCGCAGAGGAACATAAGTGGCAAGTAGGGTCTGATTGTAAACCCATTTTTTGTAGTCTGACTTTTGTTGGTAATCTGTTATGACAAGCTTGCCATAGGAGGAAACAATGCTTAGGGTGAGAGAGCTTATTCCAGACTAGACTGTGCCAAGGAGGTCTTGAGATCTGTGGCTGTATGAGATTGTAAATGGAGCTGCCAGAGAAAGGAGTCCCTGGGATTTTCCAAACCACTGAAGTAGGAGACCAATTAATACACTGGGTTGCAATGTTCCTCACTTTTAGAATTTGCTTTAAAGGCCAGGGAGATGAAGGTTTAGGATAAATGCTCCAAAAGTTTCCCTCTTTGATGAAATACGCATGAATCCATTTTATCCAGGCTGAGTCTGATTTGAGGATGATATCCCAAATCTGGGAGAGGAAAATAGTTAAGTTGACTTGGCTGGCCGATTTGATACCCAATCCTCCTGCTATAGTTGGACAGCAAATCGAAGACCATTTGATGGGAGATTTGGAGTTCCCTTGCCATAAGAACCTTCTGCAAATAGTATCAATGCTCTTAAGCACACTCTTAGGGAGGCCAAAGATCCTGAACCAATACACTTGCATGGAGTTTAGGATAGTTCTGATAAGAACTGTCCTACCTGCATAAGAAAGAAGTATGTGACTCCAGGAATTGATTCTGGCAGATAAAGAGTCCAATAGCGAGGCACAGTGACTAGCTCGAATAGCTTTAGTGTCTAGAGGGATGCCCAAATACTTGACAGGTAGAGAACCCTTGGTGAAACCTGAATAGTTAGCGAAGTCGCGTAAGGAGGAGGAATTCAGACCTGCTATAAAGATTTTGGACTTGGCCGGATTCACATAAAGACCTGAACTCCTTGAGAAACAATCAAGAGTTTGCTTCATTACCTGGATGGAGGTGTTACTGCCATGGCAGAAGAGGAATAGATCATCAGCATATAGCAGATGATTCAGTTTTATTCTGGAGCATTTTGGGTGAAATTTGAAGGCTTGATTTGATTTGAGCATCCTAAGGTTCCTGGACAGCATTTCCATGGCCAGACAGAATAAATAAGGAGATAAAGGGCAGCCTTGTCTAAGCCCCTGACCTCCTTTAAAATAGCCCGTAGGATGACCATTATGGATGATGGAAAAGTGAGGATTAGAGATGCATCCCAGGATCCATTTGGTGAATTGCGGAGGGAAGCCATAGTAGTGAAGCATATCTGAGATGAATTTCCAAGAGATAGAGTCAAAAGCCTTCCTAAGATCAATTTTAACGCAGCACCTGGGGGAGATTCTGGATCTAGAGTATCCGGTAATAAGGCTTTGGGCTAAGAGAATATTATGGATTATACTTCTACCTTTGATAAAAGCACTCTGTTCATAGCCGACCAATTTTGAGACTTGCTGCTGCATTCTCTTGGCAATTAGACTGGAGATAGCCTTGTAAATTGTATTACAAAGGGATATTGGACGAAAATCATCAGGCTTGGAAGGGTGGTCAACCTTTGGGATTAACGCTAGCAAGGTGGAATTAATGGAGTGAGGCATCTTGGAATTCCGGAAGTAAGTTCTGATGGCTGTACATATATCCTTCCCAATGATATCCCAAGCAGCTTTGAAGAATTTAGCACTGAAGCCATCCACACCAGGGGCTTTGGTGTTACCCATATTGAAGAAAACTTGTCTGATTTCTTTGTCTTCAGCCTGAGCACAAAGATCCCTTGAGTCTGCTACGGACAGTGTATAATCCTCTGATTGGGGGAGCTCAAAATCTGCACAGTGGGTATTTCTTCCCAGGCAGTTCTGAAAATGCTCTATAAGGGTGTTTTGGATCACATCTGGATTTTCTGTCCAAGTTCCATCACTGCTTTTGAGTCTGGTAATTTTGTTGGTGAAGGATTTCTTCTTCAAAGAGGCATGGAAAAAAGCTGTGTTGAGATCTCCCATCTTAGCCCACTGAATTTTCGATTGCTGCAGAAGGTGAAGAGATTCAGCTTTTGACAACTTAACCAATGTAGCCATACCAGCAGTTTCTTGATGCTGCAGATTTGTATCAGAGGGGTTATGCTGAAGAGAAGTCTGAATTTGATGCAGATAAGATCTAGCCTTAACAACTCTTTCAGAGATACCAGACAGGGTTTTACCATAAGAAGCTAGTAAAGCTCTTTTGACAATTCTGAGCTTATGGTGGACCTGAAATAAGTCAGAACAGGGGCCCGATTCATCCCAAGCTCGCTTGACAGTGTCCAGAAAGTTCTCATTTAGGATCCACGCATTGCTGAACATAAATCTCTTTTTTCTAGCCTTGCTATGCTGCTCCAACGGAATTTTAAGGAGGCCAGGACTGTGGTCTGAGATACCTGGAGGAAGAAAAAAGGCATAAGAGGAACCAAAATGATTCAGCCATTGCAGGTTGCAAGCAATTCTATCCAATTTACAGAAAATGTGGCCTGAACCTTCCCTTCTGTTGCTCCATGTGTACTTCGCACCCGAGTAAGGAACATCCATAATGTTGCAAGTTTGATAAACAGATGTTAATTCAGATATCTCTCTCAGGGAAACAGCAGAGCCAATTCTATCATCAGTGTGAAGCAGGCAGTTAAAATCACCCAAAATCGCCCAAGGAAGATTTAAAGAAGAGGCAAAATTAGTAAGATCATACCACAAGGCTGCTCTAGGAATAGGCTGATTGAGAGCATAAATAAAGGTAACACAAAAAACCTGAGAAGAGGCTGTAACTGCACAGTTAACAAACTGAGGAGAAGAGGACATAACCTGACAAGATTGAATTGCAGATTTGTTCCAGCCAATGAGGATTCTTCCTCTTTGATTGTGATCTGTGATGGAGGAGAGCTGCCAGCAGCCATGGTGAAGGAATTTATTCTCCAGACAAGAAAAAGAAGAGGAAGACAATTTAGTCTCTAGGATGCCAAATAAATGAATATTATGCGATAACACAAAGCTTAAAACCTCCTTTTGTTTTATAGGGGAATTGAGACCCCTAATATTCCAAGAAGCAATATTAATCATGAGGAAGCGGGGAGGTGTTGCCCAGCTGATCATCACTTCTTAGGGACATGATTCTTGGGAGAATAATTTTTGGCCCATTCTTCGAACCCTTAGCTCTGCCCTTCTTTTTAGATACCAGGGTGAATCCATCATCTTCGTGAGTTATCGGAACTGTTTGGAGAGGTTGATTGTCAGGGTTCAGAGAAAAATTTGGATTTGTGTCTTGAGTTGAAGGAGTGGGCTGAGTGTCTTGAGATACCACAGAATTGTGGGAAGGGCAGTAGGATCCAGATTTTTTGGTAGGGTGAGGGACATCAGTCTGTTTAGAAACTGGAGTTTCTGGCACTTGTGAAACCACAATATCCAGATTGGGTGGCAGTTGAGGTTCCTTACTTACCTCAAAGAAGGCTGGCACTTCATCCTCATTGATTATTGGTTTACTCTTGTGAACCTTTGGAATCCATTGTTGTTGTGTAACCTTGGAGCATAACTCTGTCCTGTGACCAAAAACTTTACCGCTAACACATCTTTGAGGCTTCCATTCATACACGACCGGCTGATGGATGACTGTTCCATTAGGCCCATGGATGTTAATGAGGTTTAAAGGGTCAGAATCCGCATGAATTTCCACACAAATCCGGGCAAACTGAAGCCTCTCTTGTCTAGCAGTGTAGCCATCTGTGCAGATTGGAGTACCAACAGCAGTGGCAATTTTGCTTAAGGCTCTTTGGCGCCAGAGATGGAGGTTAAGATTGGGAAGACGAACCCAGACGGGAATGGATTTAGCGGTGTTAAGATTCATATCCAGGTCAGGCTGCCAGGGGCGCAGAATCAGAGGGCGGCTGTTGAAGGGCCACAGACCACTTTCCATAATTTTTTCCATATCTTGCTTAGACTCGAAGTAGAATAGAAAAACCCCTTTGCGCTGCTCTTGAACAGTTACAATGTTCTCTTCTCCCCATCGACGGCGAATGTAGTTTTTCATGGTGTATAAGGATGGAGAAAGGCCAAAAACATTACCTACCAATGTGGTGCTCCAATCCTCGATTCCTTCCGACCATATGTCAGAATCCAGATGGACGTCACAGCCACCATCAAATGTCAGATCCTTGTCCAGCGAAATTCGATCAATCATACGCTTATTCCCAGTTACAACCGAAGCCCAGGATACCTTAATGTCTGATGGATCTCCGGGAGGCAGGTCAGCATCATTGATAGGTGAATCGATGGCGGAGGGGCCTGGGACTCTCAGTTGGGGTGAGGCAGGGTCACCGGCTGCCCCCGGCGCCGGAGACGGCATGATAATCGCAGCCCTAAACCCTCAGTGCCGTGACTGCCCTAAACCCTCAGTGCCGTGACCCACTACTAAGATTGTTAGTTATGCGTAAGTTATAAGTAAACTACATTGTAAATTACCTTTTTTACAAGACTTCACCGTCAAAGAGTCTCTCTATTTGAGTAAGCGCTAATTCATTTTTGTTTTTATGCTTTTTAGATTTTCTTGCGAGGTTATGATGATAAATTCATCTTAGAAGTTTGGGACAAAATTTTTCACCGTATACTAAGCTACTCCAACATAGCGTCAGCATATGGTTTGGACTGATTTCTTATAATTATAATAAGGTTAGAAATATTATATTCAAATGTTTAAGATTTATGTTATGGAATGTTCAAATGTGAAGTGGTTTGGTTTGGTTGAGAACTTGTTTATAACGGGCTTCAGAATTTATACTTTGTTGTATATTTTCTGTTTCAAATGGAATATCGTAAAAACAAATAAAACTTAAAAAAACACAAAGAAAGGCGCTTCTGGTAAATAAGTATCGTATTTAGTGAAAAATATTTTTCAAAAACATTTTCTTTACCTTAAATTGAAATTACTAACGACAGCGTTTTATGGTAAGAAGCGTCGTCTATAGTTATAAATATTAAGCGGCACTTCTTACCACCAAGCATCGTATATAGTGCGGACTATACACAGCTCTTATTACACAAAAGCCTCTTCTGTAGTGTTTAATATATGCAACGTTTAAGATTCTAGACTTACTAAGAAGCTTCATTAAATGGCGTTTTTCATATACCATCTAGTGTCCAAAAAACATCATCATATGTATGTGTTGTACTCGTGATTGACTAGATTCCTAAATGTGAAGATTGAATGGATAAAGGTAATTAACTTATTTGAAAGTTGATTAGAATTAGTAATTCTATTTTAGGTATGTTACTAAATTATTATTTTGAAATGATGAGAAATCCTACTTAATATAGTATTGGTTATTATATAAATAGTATGTCCTAGTGCTTGAGAAAACATGAGAGTGACTCATATTAACAGTTTTTCAAGAGAATTCGAGAGGAATTTTTCTTAAGTTGTGTGGTGACTTTTTGTAGATTTTTTTTAAAGAAAATGTATTGCAGATTTGAGTGGATTGTATTTGAGGTCATAGAGCATAGTGCGTCCAATTTTATAATACATATCTATTAGTAGCGGAGACTGTTGATATATATAGACTTAGTTGAGAGTCTAACCACGTTAAATAAATTATTGCGTGTTGACGAAAATGATAATTATCCCTAATAAAATCAAATTAAATAAATTATTATTAAATCTTATAGACATTAATCCATAAATTCATGATAAATGCAAATTCCACAAACACCAAATTTTATGAGCATAGCAATTTTCCCTTGAAAAATCTAAGAGCGGAAATTCATACCATAGTTATGGGTTTTCTTAATATCGTGATCATATTTTCGGAGCTCATATAGTTAAGATGCAAATAACACACTTAATGGATCATCATAGTGGTGGTCGAGTGGTCAGGTGATGATATCTCATTCCTAAGATTTCGAGTTCATGCGTTGTGAATGGTTGTTTACCCTATCGGTTATCCAAAAAAAAAAAAGGCATACCTTATGTATATATGGCGATTGTTTTGGAAGCAGTACATTGCAATTGGAAGTCTAAAGTTGTCTGCAAGTGACAAAGAAGCCTTCAATCTTTGGACAACAAAAAGCATCCTTCAGTGTCCAAATTACGACTCCAAACCCCAAAGTAACAAAAGATACCTCCACAGTGCTCCAATTGTAACTTTTATTACAACAAGTTAATGCACAAAAGTGATCTTGGCTTTGCCATAACTCTCACCTATCCCTCACGGGCAGCACGCACCATTCTACAATCTTTATGGGCTAATTTAGCTAGTCATGCTCAAATAGCACATGATTGGATCCCCCCATTTGATTTGAGGTCCTTATCCATTCATAAACTTAAAGTAGCTTTGAATGCTATATCATATGACATGTAACTCCTTCTTCTTTTTTCCATCACCAACTAGCCAATAATGCAACCTCATGACCCAGCTAACTTGTCTGTTTGGATTTCTATACTTCCTCTACGATTACTTATTTGTCTCTTATCGTCGCTTAATTCATTGTTTGACCCAGTTTGTTGATTATCTTTTAAGGATCCTAGTTTGCTGTCTCCGTCGAAAGCGTTCATCCAGCTCGATGCTTCCGCAAATATTTTTTGTGTCAATTGAACTATTAATTGGACAAATGTTCATACTGCATCCAACTGTGCGTAAAATAATGTGAATTCACCTCATATGATGGAGCATTATTGCTCTAGGTCACTCTCACTTGATGTCATTATTTGGACCCGAAATTAGTTTACAGCATTCACAACAATGAAATTTTCTTTTAACAGGCTCAAACATGTGGTATTAAATTACAAGAAATTTGTCTTAAGCTCAAGGGAAGAGCCAACCCAAAAGACTAGTCTATTAGGTGGAGAACCCCTTGCACTTTAAGTACCATTGCACAATCTCTTGTGCAACCAATGTGGGATTGTAACATTACTGCCCTCTTTGGAAACCAACGCCCTCGTCGGCCTAATCTAGACGGCCTACTCTGAACGGCTTCACTCTAGCACCCAGGTCGCCCCCTCCGTGTTGGCTCTCAATGAAAGCATCAATGTTAGGAACTTAAGCTCAAGGGAAGAGCCAACCCAAAAGACTAGTCTATTAGGTGGAGCACCCTTTGCACTTTAAGTACCATTGCACAATCTCTTGTGCAACCAATGTGTGATTCTAACAAAACTAATTAACCTTTGATATTTTTGTGCATTTTTAAATATAATCTTATGATTTATAAAAATTGACAACAAACAATACTCCCTATATTAGTGAATACGATCTGTAAAACATATCATGGATACCTCATTTTCTGTCACACCCTTACATAATGATCTTTCGAATGTTTCTTCGAATAGTAAGGTTGTGTTTGGTTTAAGGAAAGTTTGAGCAATAGGAAAGTGTGAAGATTTGTTTCGTTCTGAATATGAATATGTATTAATATAATGGTGATGTGTTTGTTTAAGAATATGAATAAGCGAGAAAATTTGTCTTTACAAACTTGTATTAATAATATCTCATTAATAGGTGGTATTATTTATACGGGTACAAGCATGTACTTAGCGTTTAAAAATATGAAGAGTACTTAAACGATGTATTTAAGATCATATTTTCACACTTAGATCATTACTGCATAACTTTACATTTCTGAAATATCTGAACTTCTTGAGGTCTCATTTTAATTATTTTGTTCAAAACTAAAATTAAAGACATTTATTTTTTAATTCGTAAAGGATTGGGAGACTTGATGCATATGATCTCAAAAATTGTAATATCACCATGAATGAGCCTCAGTCGTGCGACAGCAGCGGTGAGGAGGCGGAGAATTTTGGAGGGTTGTTGGTTACGAAGAAGGTTTAGGCGAGTGCGGCCCGCAGTGAGTATGGACGTACACTATCAAAGTGGAGGGGGTGTGCGGCCCCTGGTCACCAAGGAGGAAGTGGGAAACCACTATCGATCCCTTAAAAAAAAAAAAAGATGTTGTCTTGAGGGGCGAAGGATGATACCCTGGTGATGGCAATAAAAGAGAAGATGAAAGAAGAAGTTATGGAGGAAGTCGACATGAGGGCTGCTGTGATGGAAAATGACAAGTTTAAAAAATTAAATAAAAAATAGTTATTACAAAAACTTTGTATCAGATATTTTTTAATTAAAATTATGGTGTTGATTTTAATTGTAGCTTCAATAATTTTAATTTGATTTGAATTCAAAATCTTTTGAAAACTGTAAATAATATAATAATGTCCTTAATTTTAAAATAAATAAATGTGGAGGGAATTATAAAATATTTAAAAAGCCATATTTTATTAATTGTAAATTTTTGTGTGTACATTGTTCTAATATTTCCTACTTAAAAATAACATTATTATTTTTTTCTGGAAAAAACCTTAAAATTGGCCTCTAAATATATTCGTTTTCCCACTTACGGTAAAAACTATCTAAATGTCAAAAAGGGTGCAAGAAAAAAAATCTAAACTAATTTTTTAAAATAAAATTTACAATTGCATTCCTTAACTAATATTACTATACGACTTATATTCATTCACTAAAACTATGTTGTTTAGTTATCAAGTTAAATGATATCGTTTTTTTTACATAAAGAAATTCATTTATTTCATACTAAACCAACTCTATTAATGTATAAATTTAATAAGATCTATTATATTTAATGAATCAAACTCAATGTAATATTTTAAATTTGTCAAAAAAAATTATACCCTATTTATCAATTTTGATAGTTCAGATCGTAGGAAAATAATGATAATTCAAAATGTCTTTTAAGAATTTTTCCCTTAGTGAAAAAAAAAAGTATTAAAGATTTATTTATTGCATTCGCTTTATGGCAGGCTGTGTTCGGAAATTCCAACAAACGGCAGCATAGAAATATCAGACACCAATCCCTCCTCCTCAGCGGCAGTGCGACAACTTGGACCAAGTGGGCCGGCCCATCCTGCCTGCTTGCCTCTGTTAGAAATTATAAAACGCAGATATGACACGCATAAAACGACACGGCGTCGGCACACGATCACGCCTACACTATTTAATCACAGCAACCGTCACCTTCCAAATCCCTCCGAAACGCTGCCATTAAAACAGAACCCACGATCTGTTTCTTTTACTGCTTCTCTTACCAAATCCGAAAACGCGACAGGCAGACAATCCGGCGAACCTCCCGATCAATGAAGGTCCACCATGATAGCAGTGACAAGAGCGTCTTCATCGGCCGGAGTAACAGTATGAGTCGTTTCCTCTGCTTCAAGCTGCTGGACATGGAAATCGACCCTGGAACTGTAACCGACAAGGTCGTGTATTACCCGCCGAAGAGGAATCAGATGGGTAAGTGTTCGTCAGAAAGGGAAAGAAAGATTGATTCGCGTGATGAGAAGGGGTCGGGAAGACAAGGGCTTACTCGCGCTGTTAAGGCGGTTCTGTTCTATACCAAGTTGGTGAGTGGCCGTGTTCGTCTCTCTTCTTCAATTTCAACTCTTCGTTTGTTTCTTTGATTTTTAATTTCATCCAGTTTTCTATTTTGAATTTTGATAGAGAAGAAGAGATCAGGAGAGTAAAATAGTAAGCAAGGCGATGAGAAGAGACAGCAGCAACAGCAGTTTTCTATTCACAACAAAACGCTGCCACAGCCACGATTTCGAAGCAAGAACTGGCCTGGCGAAATCCTCATCCACGCGCTCAACGTCGTCATCCATATCATCCTCGTCAACATCCTCGTCCTTATCGCTCCAGAATCCAGAAACTTGCACACGCGTCTCGTCCTCGATTCAAAACCCCAAACCCCCAAAACAGCTTAGCTCAAAAAAGCAGATCAACCTCGAGGAGGGGAGCCCCGGCTCAGTAATCATGGGATTCCTGCTCATCCTGATTACTCTGACGTTTACAATCTTGTGGGGAAAGGTCTGGGCGATCGCCCTGAATGTAATCTGGCTCTATTTGATTCCGCAAAATGGGTCTTCAGGGAGGCGGGAGAAGAGCGTGGAGGTGGCGGCGAGAAGCGAGTCCAGCGGGGAGCAGAGGAGGAGGGTAATAATGGAGGGCCTGCTGGACAGAAAGCACTCCTCTCATCATCAAACTCGGCAGCAGCGGTAGCACCAGATTTTGTGGCAATAAATGTGTTTGTGTAGCGTGAATTGAATCAAAAGAGAAACAGAACAAGTTTTTGAATGATGATGATGAGTTTGAGCTCACACTTGTGAGACAACAAAACATGGAGCATTTTGTCTTGTTGGTTACGCTACGTTTCTTACATTGACTTGATTTAACCAGTTATTCAATTCTGTTAGTGTAGATTTGGAGGATCTCTATTTGATTTACTATTTAAATATCCTTCCGATCTTTAATACATGTCGTTTAAGTTTAATTTGAGTAGATTAATGTGAAGTAAATGTTAGCGGTTGAACAAATTTAATAAGTGGGTGATTGGTGTTTTTTTAAAAAAATTCGCATAAAAAGTAAAATTTGTAAATTATTACTGGTGATGAATGATTTTTTTATTGATTATGATAAAAAGTGATTAATGTTTGACGTTTTAAGGTAGTTATTGATATTAAATAAATACGCATTGAAAATCATTAAGTGACAAATAAAAATGAACAAAAAAAATTCAAGTGACATGTAATATAGGAAAATGAGTGTTTTGCAATATCTACAGACAAATGAGCCTTACACTTAATTTAGGATCATTGTCAAGAAATGTTACAGCTTAATCATCACTCTTCTTAAATTTAACGCCTGCTTAGATTGATTAATTTTTTTATTGATTTTGAAAGTTGAGTTATCAATTAGTCCTAATCCGGTTAATTACCCTCCCCTTTTTTTATTTTTAAATAAGATGTAATTATATACTTTATTTATCATCTTTACCAGTCACTTAAATAAAAATATTTGTACACTTTTACTAATCATATACTATTTTATTAATGAAGAGGGATTTGTTATTTTTCTGATAGAAACTGTGCATAATTTACTTTTGTCATCCAAATTCAATGTCTCTCATGTCTGACGTTCATTAATTTTGTTAATTAAGTATTATTTAATGAATGATTTGACTTGAATGGTTAATAGGGATTTAAATCAAAAATGACATTTTCATAAAAAATACACGCAGAAAACCACTCCGCCAGCTTGTGTGCTATTGTATTCGGCAGGCAAAATAGATATGAGATTAATGATGTTGAGAAGTATTATTTCAATTTATTATTTTTTAACTCGGTCTCTCGTTCGTATGAATTTTTAATGTCTTGTGAGGATGTATCTGGTACATGGGACTACTGATTGTCAGAAGTGGAATTTTTTTTAGCAGAAATTGGTGTTGGCCAATAAAATATCCTGAAAAGGTGTGTTTGGATTAGGAAAAATATGATGAAAAGAAAAATGTGAGAGAAAGTGAAATTCATAATGAATTTCTTTTTTTCTTGGTTCAAATGGAAAATTGGAAGGAAAGTGTCAAAATTCATTTTATTTTACTTTAACTTTCTCTCTATTTCCATAAAATTTGCTTTCCCACAAATTTTCACTAAACTAAACAAAAAAATTCTTCTAACTTTCATTCAAATTTTTCCTAAACCAAACACACCCTAAATGTGTTCACTGTCGCATAAAAAAGTATTATTTGTTATTGTAAATGATCAATTATACCATTTTTGATGGCCTTGGTCGGTTTAATAAAATG
>NQLW01000039.1:153705-215617 GCA_002312845.1 Kalanchoe fedtschenkoi | reverse complement strand
CTCCATGCTGCGGGAAGGGGACGTGGACGGCGACGGGGCGCTGAGCGAGATGGAGTTCTGCGTGTTGATGTTCAGACTGAGCCCGGAGCTGATGGAGGCGTCTGAGTATTGGTTGGAAGAAGCACTCCATATGGAACTCAATAACAACTCATCCCCATCTTTTTCTTCGTAATGTTTTTCATCTGATTTAATCTTAGCTTCTACTGACGATGTAATAACTGGATTATTTATTTCATACAAAAATGTGTTTGTACTTTGTTATATGCTGCTGTCCATATTTGACATAGAGAGATTTATCCCATCCTATCTGATGAAACTTCGCCGATTTAATTATTTTTTTTTTTACATAATTCCCTTCAGTCCCCTTTTAGAACATTGCTATCCGTGTTGATCAGGTTGATACCCTTTTAGAATTTGAGGCAAGCATGGCTTGGTTTTATGCATATCATTGCTATCTTCAAATAGAACTTGACTATGTGAAGGGTTCATGGCTTACAATTATTTATATTTTAGAGCTCGTTTCTTATTAAAGCTGAATTAAACTGTTAGACAGTCTACTAAGGCTGTGTTTGATTTAGGGAAAATTTGGTGGAAAAGAAAATTTTATCGAAAATTCATTGTTTGGTTTAGATGGAAAATAGGATGGAAAAAAATTAGATGGAAAATTAGAAGGAAAATGTGATTCTACATTTATTAAACAAGTTCAATGTATCTTAAACAAATAATTATTTTTTGAACAAATTCAATGTATGAAATGCTGATATTTTTCTACCTATTTTTCATAAAACTTTCCATGATTATGGAAAATGAAATGGATTCCCAATAATTATCTTTGTCATTTTCTTTATGAAACCAAACAATCTATTTTCTTTTAATTTTCCCTCAAACTTTCCTTTCCATCCAATTTTCCTTAATACCACTAATTCATCTTTGATTCTTTTTAATTAACAGTATTCATACCAAGGCAAGGTAAGTATTCGAATTTTATGCCTAAAATCCAGTCATACTATTTGGACTCAATCTGATTCATTTATTACATTAATACATAAAATTAATGTCTGTCGAACTCATTCTTAATTTTAAATTATATTGTTGCATTTAGGTATAATTTTGGACATGTAACACCATCCTTCTTGGCTAATTGTTTTTGTGTTTTGTTTTTGTTAATTAGCAAATCTGTCTATTTCAATTTAGTAAGAGTAAATATCAGTTTGAGGCATCGTGTTTCTGCCCAGATTTCTCAGTAAAATTTCTTTACGTGATTGAAATGGTTTCAATTTTTTTACACAAGAACCTCGGGATAGGAGAGTGAATACGAGTCCAGGAAAGCAATGAGTCAATAAAAGGCAAAGTTGGCAAGCTGGATTACTTTCTTATTTTGTAGATCTTTTCGAGAACTTAAAATCTTGTATCTCTATTTTTTAAGTTTTTTTAATTCGCATAATTACATATGCATCGGATTATGAATTTTGTTAGTCCTATGCTGTAATTGGACTTGACTGAAATTTTATGAATTACTTTGTATACAATTTGAAACTTGGAAGAGAGTTGTGCACTGATCTTTGAAGTTAGGAACTTACCGCATATTGATAGACTGGATTAAGGTTCACAAAGATATGAAACTTATGTAATTTGAGGATCATGGTTGCTTCATCATTTGATATGACCTCATGCATCATATTATTATAACAAGGCGTAAATAATTGCGTCATACCTAATATTATTCAATTTTTTAGTCAATGATAGGAATTATATAACATGTAAGATAGAAGCATAGAGGAAGAATATACGCATTAACGATCAATGATACGAAGATCGGTCTAGGCAATCTAGCTCATGCATGCCTATAGTATATTTACCACATAAACAAGCACAATATTTAGTTATCTACTACTTGACTAATTGGTATTGGCCGTAGCCTTCACTGTAAGATCAGCATAAAATATCATGCAACAACCCAATCATTCGTTAAGTTTATCATAAAACAAAGCAATCTAGTTGAAGCTCAATAAACATAACATGCATAACATGAAGTTCATTAACAACGTAGTCTCACAAACAACATACCATAAGTTAAATAACCCAATCTGTACAAGTGAAAGTTAGCCATGCATGACCATAGAAAGACACAATGTAAGATAAATAGGAACAATCCTACAAACCAAACTTGTTTCTTCACTTGACGCTTTCCCTTATTGACCTCCACAAGTGACTTCAAGTCAAAATCCTCTAAGATTTTTGAACTCGATGGACAGAGATGATTATTTGAAAGAGGGGGTTAGACTCTTTATATAGTGGTTTTCCAAAGTCGTAAGTTGAGTAGAACTATAATTATTGTCTCTGGAAAGTTTTCTACATTTTCCTATCTGTCTCAGGACAAAATCTTGAAGAAGTACTTACAAGATTCAGACTTGCATTGTATAGAAATTAAAAACACAAAAGATAGAGTCGAATTAGGAAACTTGACCGCACACTGACTTTGGGCAACGATAGTTCCGTCGAGAATTAGACTTTGACTCCAGTTAAGAAAGTGTAGATCTTTTTTTTTCTCTTTTTGTAGCAATTTGAATAATCAAAATTAGACGTCATACATGTAAATGATGGCTCTTGAAAGTTGATATGTTCTCCTGATTTAAGTTTAAAAATATTTGCCCCCCAGGGCTAGTCGAGTTGGAGTGGGTGTCTGGCACTGAGACTCTCCAACTAGGAGGTCTCAAGTTCGAAACTGGGAACTCACTTCTGTTCGATCCTGTAGCACTCGGGGGCCCCATCAGGGGAGGTGGTGGGGTCCCCCGGAATTTCGTCCGGCCCCAAAGGGGTACGGTTCTCTGATTTTCACAAAAAAAAAGTTTAGAAATATTCGGCGCATAATACACAAACTTAGATCTCCACAAGCTCGTCTTTACACGCGGTCTCCGGATGTATCAGCTCTTGCTCCATTCTTGATGGTGAATTTGTACTGTGATTGCCACGTCACTGCACGCGGCTGCAATCCTCAGCGCGTGGTCCTACGCTCTAGCAGATATTGACTTCTATCCTTAGATCTGGTTTTGTCCGTCTTTTCATCCTAAAACTTTCCTTAAGAACTTTTTGCGTGAAGAATCAAAAAGAAGCAAGTAATTTAAGTATAAAATAAATCGAATAATTTGAACTTATCAATTTAAAATCAATTTTATCTCTACCATTAGCCTGAGTTGCCACAAATTCAAACATAAACAACCAAAAATTTTCACATCCTTTAATTTTGGTTGACAATTTAACAATACCTCAAATAATGTTTTATTTGGAATCACACATGATGGCATTTCCCTATAATATGTATGGTAGTTAACACACAATCTCCCCTAAACATTAGGGTATGTAGATTGGATCCTTAATGCTCCAGCCTTCTTAAGTGGGTGTTTGTGCTTCCTGTCGAATGTCTCATTCTGCTGTGGTATCTAGGGATAACTGCTTTAATATATACACTCTTTGTTGTCAAGGCTGGAAGCTTAGTGCAAACCATAGTAAAATAGTTCATACTGCCTGTTTTTTTCTTCATTGGAGAATGCTTCAGTGTGGCCTTTGTGCCTGCCTTGCCTTGTCAGCTTTTTTTGGAAAAGGTTGTCTTTTAGATCTTCAGTCTCTAAAACAGTCTTTTGAAATTGGTCCTACATAAAAAAATACCAATTTTAAACCAAACTTTATGAGAAATAAATTTCTCACCGTCAACAGATTAAATTTAAAATCGGGAGAAAAACACATCCTTGAGTACCAACTGATCATTAGGCTCTCAGGTACCTCCATGAGTCATTTATGTAGCCAATCCAGTGGGTAAATGCATGTGACACTTGGTATTTTAATTCAATAGAATCCATGAACAATTCAAGGTGACAAGGAGATATGATCAGTGGCATTAATGTCCACGATCCAATCATTAAGAAAAATTCAAGCACTAGATGGGCATGTAGTATCTGTCATGAGTATTTGCTTGTCACACTCCAAAAATATTTTCTGTAAAAGAAACAGAATCTGCTGAACTTTTTCTGAAGAAAATTATTGAGGCATGAGGGCTACTGCTATTAAAACCATCATGCAATGGAGATGCACTCACATTCTTAGTTTCAATATTTTTTTTTTGCAAAAGGGGTGCTTTGCATTGATAAAAATGAACAAATGGAGGGAGGGGATCAAGACCAATCCAAGATAAAAATACAAGGAAGATGAAACTACGAGTAAACTAGACTAGAAGATGCTGTATATGCATTTGAGAAGCCCAGATGTCGTTGAACCGTGAGCGATGAATAGCCTTGATAATCGATAATTTGATCAGAGATTCCATTTTAATCCTGTTAAGAACCAACCGCCTGCAGAAATTTTCACCTCTGAATATGAGAGCGTTCCTAGCTTTCCAAATGTTATAAGCACAACCTGCTAAGTAACAGAAAGAGATAGATTTCAGTTCTTTAGATGGGAAAACATAGGATTGTGTCCATCTGATTAAGTCTAGCCAAGATGTGAAGGAGGGAATATCTGGGAAGCAGCAAAGGGACAGAGCCTCTCAGTTTCAACATTGTTAGCAGCTAACCTTTGATTATCATGTCTGATTTGTAAACTTTGCATATGTGGAGCCTAGACCTATGTAGTATCTGTGACCCATTGAATATCCAATCATTTTGTAACAAGTCTCCCTTGAGTTATTCCTTGGCTACTGATTGTTGAACTAAGGATGTAAGAATGTGACCCAATCTAAAATCCAACTCAATTAAATCCGTTTAAATTGAATTTGAGTCGATCAAGTCTAATTGGGTTGGATTTTAAGTTACACTTTTTAAGTTGGGTTGGTCTTTGGATTGTACAAATTGAATTCGGGATGACCCAAATTATAAAACACAATCCAAATTACAAATATATAAATGATAAAAATTATAAAATATAAAATATAAAATTAATAATATTTAAATAATTAAAAAAGTTTTTTATTTTTTAAATTTCATTTTTTTATTTAATTTTTTATTATTAAAAATAAATGGGTTGATTCAAATTCAATCCAAATTAAGAATTTAGAATTTGGGTTAGATTGGGTGAGGTTGTTTTGAATTTGGGTTGAATTATTTTATTACAAGTGAATTTGAGTTATGAAAAATTAAATCCGAATTTGACCCGCAACCCATAATTACAGCCCTAGTTGGACCCTTTATTATAGTTGTAATTTCTTCCTGAATTTCGATTGTTTTGCACACATATTGCAGAAGCATCTAGATAAGTTAGTTGAATTATACTTCTTTATGCTTCATCTTGTAAAGTTATGGCATATATTACATTCCAATGAGTGGACTCTTGCCAGTATGTGTGTTCTCAAACGCAGAAATGAATCGTTCAACTATCAAGAATTGAATTACCTCTCTTTTTTTCTTATTTGGTGAAAATGGAAATGAAACAAGCATAATTTCTCTTATGGATGCACTTTAGAAGCTCTTTCATTGCTTTATACTATCGCCACAAATCAAACAACTTTTGACAAAACACTGCCACCATCAGCTCACCTTAGAAAAAATTGATAAGATCTTTCTCACGAATGAAGATTCTGATTTCATTAGATCTTACAAGCTGCATATGTAGAGTATTTCATGTCGTTGCTGCGTCACAACCCTAATGAATTTATCAAACTATATCCTTTGATACTGAACAGATCATGAGTTCAACCATGACAATGCAATGTCATTAAAGTTTTGCCACATCAAAAGAAGAAGTGCATTTGTAGGTTGGGGTATACACCAAACACAAATTTATTCCAATTTTGAGAAAGGGCATTTTTCATAACCTCTCCATTTGATTTTATTGTCTGCCTGATGAGAATTTCACTAGCAGTATTGCATCCTGAATCCTGTCACCTCCGCTGAGCTAGCAAAGTATGAATTGTCAGTCATCGAAGCCTCATCTCTTCGTAGCACTGAAGTATGAATTTTCTCCTTTGGCCATCCATCAAATTCCATGAACATTAGGTAAGGCTCAAAAAAGGTCGGCGAATATATCAACAGTCCTTTCTCTCTGATATCATAAAAAAAGTGTTTTACCAAATTCACCAGATCTTCGCTGGACGTAACCAGAAACTCCTACAAATGAGTTTTAAAGAAAAAATTGATTGACTCAAAACGTTGTGTATTTGCATTAAGTAAAAAGCCCATTGTTTGTTACACTTATATACAGTATGTCTTTCACTAAGGCTGTGTTTGGTTTAGGGAAAATTGTAGGGAAAGGAAAATTTGATGGAAAGTGAAATCCATCATGGATTCCATCTTATTTTTCTTTGTTTGGTTTAGAATGGAAAATTTGAAGGAAAGTTTCAAAACTCCTTTTAATTTACTTTAATTTTTCTCCTAACTTTTCACATTATTTTCTTTCCTTCATATTTTCCATCTAAACCAAACATTGGATTTTACTAATTTTCCTCCACATTTTCCTTTCCACCAAATTTTCCATAAACCAAACACACCCTAAAGGTCTTCAACTAAACATAAATATAGTAAAACTCTTTAATTAATTACATTCCATCACCCATTAAATGAATCAATAACAGAACCTTACCCTCTTTCTTTCGATGTAATTGTCTCCACATGAATGGAGTCAGAGGTACATGATGAGATTAAATTATTATGTCTCATTTATACTCAACTCACCTAATTTTTGGCTGTTCGAAAGTATCATTAAGTGGTTTGGCTAGTTTTATATTTCAGGTAGGTTTTAGCTTTTAATCAGAAAACAAGTTAAAAATTGCAATTTTAGAGAAAAGTTCGGATGTAAGAAAAAAATCGGACAAAAGATAGTGATCAGCCGAGCACAAGAGCCGTGTGTAGTGGTTCATTGCCGCGCGCGGTGGCAAACTGACACATGTCATACTGCGAAAGGAAGGAAGACGAGATGTGGTCTTAACCGTGCACGACATTTTTAGCGCGCGACACTTAAATGACACGTGCACACGGCTAATGACAATTTCCAAATCTGATCCGCATAAATCTTTCAAATTGCGATAGGCGTAACTTTCACGCCAGATGTCTGGTTCGTGTTTCAGGAGGCTATGAAAATAATAGACAATTATAACAAATTTCTTTAAGGAGTCAGAGCTTAATCCTCATTGAATATCTACCAAAAAGAGCCCATAACTTCTCTGGTCATATATGATTCCTGAATTGATTTCAAATTTGATTCTTATTTCTATAAGTCGTTAAGTCCGACTTCCATCATTATCTCCCAAAAATATAAGTCATAGATTATCAAACATATCGTAGCTTGAACTCTAAGCTAAGTCACGCCTAAATAAAGAGAGTTCAAGAGGGCTACAAACACAACAAAAAATATCAATCTTCGATACAACCAAGGAGCAGTCTAATATGCCACACGACAATCTTCAAGAGAGTAGTGGAGAGCATCAAGAGATTGTGTCCTATCTAAAATTTGAGTCAGATTGTATGGATTGTTCCTTCTTTTTTACGCATTTCTATGTCTATGGCCCTTAGTGGCTAAATCTCTTGTGTAGTTCAAGTATTGTAAACTTGTGATGATTGCTGTAAGATAGTTTGTGCTTATAAAATCTATTTTTGATGATATATTTACTGCGTAAAATTGACTGATTGTGTTGTTGCATGACGTAATCGTAATGAATGATTGAATGTAGTGTTTTGACGGATGACCTCTGGACGTTGATTTAGTTGTGAGGGCGTAAGCCAATACCAATTAAACATTAGCATATTAAGTAAACATATTCTAAGTTATGTGTGAGATGGATATTTTAGATTGAATTTCCTAACACAGTAGCACATCTGCGTATGTTTTGTTGCTAAGCTGACAACCTATTAAAACATGTTAGACATATATGATTCATATTATTGGCTTAAGATTAGGATGAATGCAGAATAAGACTAATCGTATTTGCATACATTACTAAATTCAACTCATAAATAGAATTTTATCTTTAGAATCAATGATCAACAATCACAAGTGAAGCAACATGAACTACATGCTTGTCCAGCTAACTTTTCTACTTTGTGTGCTGATCAGTTTGCAAGTCAAAACCCCCACAAAATTTGAGTATTTTGCTTGTCAATTATTCGTGCAAGAATTCAGTCTCTGAGGTTCAATCTTGAACTTACTACTAGCTAGTGAGTAAGGAATATAAATTTATTTGCATAAGAAAGTTCAATGACGTTCTTATTAGTACAACATGACCTTCGGGGTGGGCGAGGCGACGGCCCAGAGCCCGTGCCTCCTGAAGGCCCAAACCAAGTCTACATGCATATTTATATAAAAAAAATCTAAATAATAAGATCTGTACCAAGCACCATTCACTAACAACACTATTTTACCATATTTCCAATCACCATTTTGTTAATAAAATCCAAATAAATAATATATATACAATTTTAATTATTTTCTTAAAAAAATGAGCTGATTTCTTAAAAAGTTGTATTTCTATGTTGAGTTTTACATAAAAATGTCTATCATTATTAAAAGGTAATATTTTCCTGTTTATTTACATAATAAAATTATTTTAAAAATTATACTTATATAAAGTTTTGTTTATAAACACCTTTTTTCAACTCGCTAAAGGACTCCTACAATGACGGGTCTAAATCACTTAAAGAAGATACTAACTCGAAATAACAACATTTTCAATGATATTTTTGTGACGAGAACATTAATTGTATAATTTGGTACTGTATTTCATTTTGAAGCTCCATTATATAATTCAATAAACGAATCTATAACACAAATCATGAATCATATAACTCACTGTAATCTTATAAGAGGATAATATTTGTTAAAAAGTAGATTTATTTTAAAATCAACCATGTAAAAAAACATATTGATAATTTGTTTCACAAGTATTATTGAAGGCCTTTTTTTATCTCATACAAAACCCTCGAAATGTCAGGAATGGACCTGTACAACATTACAGACCTCAAATGGTAACTTCCCATCATGTTTTGTCTGATTGGTGGACTGTGAAACTGACGTATGAGAATTCTGAGAACATGACTTTTATGAGGAACATACTGGATAACCTCTATTGTCAGGCAGGTCCGATCCAGTTAGCAAATATGCCTTATGATAAACCTTTAGATAAACAGCATGGAGGGCAGATTCGTAGGTAATTCATTGTGAGCATGCCTGCTGATAAACCAGTATGGAATTAACATCCATTTTTAATGCTTGAGAATTCAACGCAAGAATTGGGAGCAATCGAGCAAATCAACTGTTTCTGAAGGAGGATTTGTCAAATATGGACTCCAACATGTCTGCAATAAGATAATCTAGCTGCCCAAATGGCTGTTTGATACTTTTCCGTGGGACTTCAGACTCATCTCCACGAGACAGAATGACATCTTGTAAGATCGCTCCTTGCTCTTTCAACAGCGCAACAACTTGTTGCTCTTCTTCTGTATCCATGTAGTTGTGTACTAAAACTTGTTTGAGGCACGGCAGGCTAAAGTGCTTTGGCCTCTGTAAGAGTTCTTTTGGTATGTGTTCCTACACAAAATAGCTCACCAGGGCTGAGTTTTATAAATATGAAAGGCTTCCAATGTCAACAGTAACAAAAACTAAAATCAATGATTACCTCTTCAAACCAATTTGTCAGAGTAAGAAGGCTTAGTGTCTCCAAGTTAGGACAACATTCAAGAAGTGCACCTAAACCAAGGATTTCACATTTTGAATATCCTGTACGCAGCTGCAGTACTTTAAGATTTGGAAATCTAAAACTATCAGATAGTAATTTTTCTGATAGCAGAAGCTGGGGAAAAAAACAAAAGAAACTCGGTCAAACAGGAATCTTCGACAAGTGTAAATCTTAATTGAGCATGTGAATTGATACAGGACGGGAAATGTTATTGCCAATGTGATTATGTGAAGTGAAGAAACAAAAACATGTATCTGTTATCAACATTCTTATAATCAAGACCCTAGCACATCAAATGAAACATATGGCGCCAGACAAAAATAAGATAGACAAAAGATGAAGGAAAAATCCTGATCGACATAACAAAGATCAGTGAACTCAAAGCCCATGTGATTAACGTTTAAAAATCGTACAAGATAAAAATATCTCCATGTGTCAGCTAGATCAGTGTTAAAAATCGTACAAAGCTATCTAGAATGACCCATTACAATATTTTGAGACTAAAGGTTTCAATTCATGTATACCACTCACGGGCATTATGCCTCATGGACCACACACTACACCCCATCAACATGATGCCTCATGGACCCCTTATTAAATTCTGAACAACCAGTATACACAGTGATAAACAGTCTCAAATTCAGCGGGTTAGCTATGGCAGTTTCTCAACCTCGAATGATATTCAACAAACTAGCAAAACCAAGTGGTTGAGATCGAGGGATTTTGTTCACTTCAACAACTCAAGGGTTCTTCCCATTCTTAGACTAACACAATAACCCACTGGCACTTTGTGTCAGGGGCCCACGCTACAAACTGTGGGCATTCTGCGAAGTTTGAAAATAAGCATATGCTTAACAGACAGTCAAACAAACTCGATGGATTATCTGCAGCAGCTTATCAATTTCAAGTGGTATAAAACAAGCAAATGATAACTGTTACACGCTATGATGCTGCTCAGTTTGGGCTAGTAAGAATAATAAAAACAAAGGGAATAATCGTGTGCAAATTCAAAACGGAAATGTGTACCTCGAACCAGGAATTTTGCACTACAAGATGCTGGACTTGTGTGAGCAACCTTACAACTTTACTCCAATCTTCATAATATATACTGGTGATACGAGCTTCGACCAACCCGGATACATCTGTGAATATATACTCTTCAGCCTCAAAAGCTGCCATGACCAGCAAACTCAACTTGGGCGCAAGGATCTCAACAGACTTCCCCAAATCCCAATGCTTAAGTGACAACTCCGTCAAAGTAAAGGACCTCAGTTTCACATCCTCAATCCCATGTATCCTACTCAACTCAAGAGCTTCCAGATTCACACAACATGACATCAAATCAGAGACCACCTGATCAGTCATGTAAACCTTGTCCAGCAACAGTGATCTGATGGACCCAAATTGCAGGCCAATATCCAACGTCGTCATATCAGGCAACAACAACTTGCTTTCTCGGAGCTTGAGATTTGTCACACAACTCGATCCCAACACTCCAAAATCGAAATCATACCACAACTCGTGATTCTCATCTCCATCCGAGTCATAATCTTCGTCAGCCACCACCGCTCCGCAATCATTTCCATCCTCCTCCTCCTCCAGATCACCAGCCACCACAGCCAAGTAATTCTCCTTGTTCAAGTCCACATCGAGAAACGAAGCCCCATGCGAGACGGCGTATCGAATCCAGAAGTCGACAAACTCAGCATACCGATGGGAGACATAAGCGTACCTGATGACGAAGCTTCGGAGCGGAGCCGATGGGTGGCGGAGGCGGAGCGTCTGAGTGACGAAGGAGCCGAATCTAAGAATCTGATCGATGAAGGAGTTGTGCGTAGGGAAGGTGTCAATATTGAAATTCAGGGAGGTGAGGGATCGCCAGAGGCCGCGCCATTTCTGGGAGATTAAGGTGGTTTTGACGGCGTCTAGGGTTGTCGGTAGGAAGGAGATGATGTGTCTTAGGATGTCTTCCGGGAGGTCGTTCAGAGTGGTGGTGGAAACGGTGGCGGCTGTCTTGAGGCGGCGGCGGTGCTCCATTTCCGTGATACCCAATTGAGCTTGTTTACTCGGATCGAAGAAGAAGAAGAATGATGCTCCAGTGAGGAAGATGATCACGCGGCGCTTTTATCCCGTTCAACCCAACCCCCATATCATGGCACATACTACGACGCCGTTTATGTTAATGTTGAGAGCCTTCCGCTTCAATCTACCACCAAACACTATTTTGGTTAATTAAAATGAACTATAATTTGAGTACCTACTCCCTCCGTTTTCTGTCGTTCAGAATTAATTGATGTAAAGTAAAATGACTTTAATACTAGTAATTAAATAAATTTAATAAGTAGATGGTTAATATTTTTTAAAAAAATTTATACAAAAAATAAAAGTAGTAGATGAATAAGTGAGGAATGAATTTTTTATTGATTATGACAACGCAAAATATTAAATACAAACTGAAAATTATTAAATGACAAAAAAGTGAATAAAAAATGTCGATTAAGTGACATGTAAAACAATATGGAGTAAGTATGCTATTATTATATAAGATACAAGTATTGGTTCCGACGGGTTTGGTTTGGTTCTGTTCGAGAAAAATTAAAAATCGAATCAAATTATTAAAAACGAAAATTTGAAACTGAAAAATTAAAACCGAACCGATCGATTACAAACCGAACCAAACCAACCGATTTCAAATCAAATCGAGCCAACTGAGACCGAACCAAACCGACCGAACCGACCCGACCCGAACCGGCGACGCTCCCGTTATATATATAGATTGTTTATTTTTTTTTATCATACTTTGAAAATTCAATAAATATATAGGGATGGGTTCGGGACGACCTCCTTTGGAATATGAGCCGTACATATTTTATCCTCATTTTTGTTTAGCAGTTGTACGGACGGGATTAAGTGAGTGGAAAGGGGTATATGGTTGCCTATGAAGAAGGGAGAGTAATTTAGTCAAATGAAAGTGGGAAGAAGTTGACGTGGTGCATCACACTCTCTCTTTCAAACTTTATTTTTAACTTTATTAATATCACATGTGATTCAATATATCTAATTACATGAATACTATTGTTAAGAATGTTTTTTGAATGTCACCGCGTGTATTATAGACTGACTAATAAGAGATTGACACGTGGTGTGTTAAATAGACAACCTGATAAGTAACAATCACTGATTGGTGTTAAAAATATTTTGACTTTTAGTTACGTTGCGCTGCTAGTGAAAATATTTCATGAAAATTCTTCATTAGTGGTGAGCGGTATATGTTGTGGACGTCCACACAAGAATCATTATGTTTTTTAAATAGAAGTTAATAATAAAGTATAAAAGTATAAGTTTCAATTTAAGATTCATTTTGTATAGAAATTTAAACGTTCATTCAGAAATGAACTATATTTTTGAACTATGGACTTTTAAACAAATTGAAAATGTAACCAAAACATTAACAATATGGATCTTAAATTAAACCTTGAACTTTATTCTTATTGATTTTATACTTTTTTTAATATATTCGTATAATCTGTTTTGTACAAATTTTAAATACATTTTAAGTTTTTTTTTTAAATAAAAAATTCATTTGTTAATGGGCCATTCTAAACTTTATTTTTGATTATGAACTATGAACTTTTATTTATAAATGAACTATGTAAATTTGAATTATAAACTTTTTATAAGAATATTAAAATGCAACCAAAACATTCAAACGATGGATTTCAAAAATTAAATCTTAAACTCTATTCATATTGATTTTGAACTCTATTCTGTCAGTAGCGACGGTATTTAGGTAGCAACGAGTGAGCTTTTCGGTACGGTATCATCGTGTTCAGTCATTTTATCCAGTGGAGTCAGTAGTTCTTTACTTTCTTTATTTTATTTACTTCATCATTTTGTTAGTAGTCGCTCCGATTTATTTGGATACGATCTTGAGCTGAATTTAATAGTTTGAATTTTGAATTTATTTTATTTAGATAGTATGCTGAATCATTTGACTTTAAATTTTCTTTATCGAGGCTTATTTGACTAAAAGTCAAACGCCATCACGATCATTTTTTTTATGAAAAATGACTTGCATCTAGAGATTTTGACATAGGCTCATTGTACATCCTATGTTATGCATCCAAGCTCTACAAAGATGTATCATGATCCGAAAGATCATTACTGGTGGAATGGCATGAAACGAGACATTGCGGACTTTGTCTCGAGGTGCTTGACTTGTCAGCAAGTGAATGCCGAGCATCAAAGACCAGCTGGCTTACTATAGCGTATAAAGATTCCTGAGTGGACGTGAGAGCACATTACTATGGATTTTGTTATATGATTGTCACGTAATAGTAAGGGATTTGATTCTATTTGGGTGATAGTAGACAGATTTACGAAGACCACACACTTTATTCTTGTAATGCCAATTATTCATCTAAGCAATATGCTCGTGTTTACATCGAGGATATCGTACGACTACATGGGTGCCAATTTTTATTATTTCAGACCATCAAATTTTTGGAGATCACTTCACACTGCTTTGGGAACACAAGTATGTTTGAGTATAGTATTCCATCCTCAAATGGACGGACAGTCAGAAAGAACCATTCAGACATTAGAAGACATGTTGAGAGCTTGTATGATTGATTTCAACGGTAACTAGGATCATTATACTCAATTGATAAAGTTTGCTTATAATAATAGATACCAATCTAGCATTCAGATGGCTCCTTTTGAGACGTTATTTGGGAGGTGATGCAGATCACCCATTAGCTGGTTCAACATGGGCGAAAGTAAATTATTGGGTTCCGATAGAGTCCAGGACGCCACTGATAATGCTTGTTTGATTAGAGACATATTGTTAACAATTCAAAGCCAACAAAAGACTTACGCTGATCCAAAGAGGCGGGAGCTAGAGTTCGAAGTTGGTGATCATGTCTTTCTTAAAGTATCTCCGTTGAAAGGCGTGATGGGGTTTGGTAAGAAAGGAAAGCTTAATCCTCGATTAATTGGTTCTTTTGAGATTTTGAAATGAGTTGGGAAGGTGGCTTATCGATTGGCGTTACCATCAGCATTGTCAAATGTGCAGCCAGTCTTTCACGTCTCCATGCTTCATAAGTATCTTTCAAATCCAAGCCACATCTTAGGAGCTGAACATATTTAAGTGAGTGATATCTTATCTTATGAAGAGGAACTTATTGGAATCTTGGATCAACAAGTAAAAAGAGTAAGAAATAAGGAAGTAGCTTCTATAAAGATAATCTGAAGGAACCATTCTGAAGCTAAAGCTACTATGAAATCAGAAAAGGACATGCTATGTCGATACCCTCATCTTTTTGAGACTCAATGTATGAGTTTAAATTTGAGGGCGAATTTTTTTTGAAGAGTAAAATTTAACAACGTTATATTTTTTTTAAATAATGGTAAATATTAAAAATTGTATCATATTATGTGTGTTTAATGAAAAGATCTGGTTCATAATAAGCCTAAATTAGACCTCATGTTAGGATTATAGTTTCGTCTTTTTATATAAAAATAAAGAGAGAGTAAAAGAAAGAAGAAAGTTATGCCGTCAAGTATGTATACGAGAGGAAGTGATATCAGTCATCATTTGAGTTGTGAGGTACGTAGAAAGTAACATCAGCCTTTGGATTGTGAAGTATGTACCGCAATTATTAAATATTGTTGTGAATCACGATCGTCGAATTAGGATTTAATTTGTGGAATATTTGAGGAGCAATTGTGTATATGATAAATGCGGGGGTGGGCTTCAAACAATTGCATGTAATTCCAATTAATGAAAAAATAATAATAAGTCAAGCTGATGAAGAAAAGAGATGTAACTCGGGGCACAAGATTATCTCGGTCGATGTGCAAAAGAGACGCGTAGTCACCTGCTGAAAAAAAGTTACACCCTCCGTCCTCTAATATATGTCGTTTACAGTTAATTTGAGTAGATTAAGGTGAAGTTAATGCTAGCGGTTGAACAAATTTAATAGGTAGGCGGTTAACATTTTTTTGAAAAAGTTCGTGCAAAAAGTAAAATTGGTAGATGATTATTGGTGAGGAATGTATTCTTTATTGATTATGATAATGAAGTGATTAATATTTGACATTTTAAGGTAGTTGTTGATATTAAATACGCATTGAAAATTAATAAGTGACAAGTAAAAGTGGACAAAAAAATTCAGTTAAGTGACATATAAAAGAGAACAGAGGGAGTACATGTTTAGTGTTCTGTTTAGGGTTGACACATGGCGGGTGGGTGGCATGCAGCAGGGTGTGTTTATTTTTTTATTATTATATATTTTCTTTATTTAATTAAATAATTCATATAAATTATTACATGGATGTATATAGCCAAAATTCAACAAGAATCCTTATGTATTTTACGCACTACGCACCCATCTAATTCTCGTCCATTTATATCAAAATTTGCCCATATTTCGCTTAGAGTCCACTCTCACAATGCGACACGTGTTTAAAAAAACCGAACCAAATCACAAATTTTAAAGAATTAAAACTATAAGTGCATGTTTGGTACACCGTATTATTTATATATGTATTATTAATATCCATATAAATAATACCACATATTGAGAATGTATTATTAATACAAATTTTTAAAAATAAATTTGATCTCCCTGCATTATTAATACGTATTACTATTTTATAAAACACATTATCATGATATTAATAATTTAACTACCAAAACTCTAAACGAAAACGATTCCATCGTTCCATTTGAGATTTCAAACACTTACTCCAAGAATTAATTTTATATCAAATTCACTAAGAGACCCTCCAGGTCTCACAATTTACATCCAAAACCCTTTCTTTCAATCGACCCGTGTAGGGTTTCTGGGATCGGTACTGTACCAGTTGAGCGATTCCCAGGATAATTGGTCTTCGTCAACGTTTGCACCATCAGGTATGTTTGTTAGTTCCTTTTGTTTCGATTTTTATGACAACAATTACTGGGTTGATCTTCATGAACTGCTGTTAATAATGGTTGGATGATTCTTTTGAGTTGATGATATGTGTGCGAAAAGTCTACAGGGAACACGAAAGTGAAAGCTGTGGATTGAAGCTTTTTGCTGCAGGTGTGTTGATTGGAATCAGAGTAGGAATTTGAGATGGCGTGCTTGCATGATCACAGCTGCGAGGATCACGATTGTTCATCCAACTGGTCTCTATACAAACATATTGATATGTCGAAAGTGAGTGTTTGTTTTATTTTCAGATTTGTTGAAATCGAAATGAAAAAATAATTGATTCTTTTTTTCCTACTTTTTATGAATATCTGATAAGGAATTTTCTGGTGCTTCGAGATAGAGGTGTGGTAAATGTGTTGGGGGTTTTTGGCGTCAGTCAAGAAGTTTAGTGCTTTTTGTGGCATTTGAAAAATTAAGTGCTTTAAGTAGATGTCGTTCTTGTTTTGCATGATATGAGTTGAATCCCTACAGTATAACTTAGCTTCAATGCACCATGGAGCTCTAGTTGAAAGATCAAAAGAATTGCACTTTATGGTAAAATGTTTATGTATTTTATGATTTTGTAGATACCATGATCTTCCTTAATCGACATAGATTTATGAATACAGATCCCAGTTTCCGTGCTAATCATCAAGATCTGTTTGACCTCACTGCCACACCAGGTCTGGTCTATTGAGTCAAATTGCTGCGAATGAGGTGGCAGTTATGTTTTAGGCATGCGTATGTGGTACTAGGGAGCATGTGGGTGCATGATCAACATATCCATTAGCTTTTTTTATTTTCTTTTAATTTTGCTTATTATGATTGGTGTCTTGAAATTCCCATGTCAGATGGTTTTGTTCCAGTAATAGGATAAATATATCAGTTTTTATCATTATGCTTTTTTAAAGAAAAAAGTTCGTCCTGTTAGTTTCTTGGCGGATATTTCAGTTTTCTTTCTTTTTGTAGATGCTAAAGTTTTCTTTTGTTTCTTTTCAAAGGTTTCTGCACTTAATGAGGCTGTTCAAGGGAGTGTTAAGTCAGTTTTCAGAGCTTGGGAGCATCGGCTTGACTCTTCAGGGGTATACTTGATTAGAATTTCTGGCTGGATTGATTTTATCCATTTATTAGACTTTGCTTTCTATTGCATTGAGCTGGTTGCTTTAAATTGACTGTTGATCCTCCGCGAGTTGACACAATAAACTTCATGGTGGATGCAAAATTAAATATCACATATATTACATTAGCCATTTAGAATTGAAGCATCCTTCTCAATACATTTCTGCTGATTTTATTGTCCTATCGAACGACTATTCAATATCAAGATGTCTAGATTTGATTCAAGATGTTAAGGAGATATGTGCACATTATGGATCTTACATTGTAATAGCTAAGTTCTCCCTTAATGAGATTGTTGGTTGTTACTTTACTGGAGGGCATCTCGGTCAGTATTTTTTATGGTACGACAGGGATATTTGGAGAGCAATGAAGGAGATCCAGAGTTGATTGTATTCATCCCGTAAGCATGCATGTTATCTTATTCTTTAGTTGTTGAAAACTGTGGGATTACATAATTAGATGTTTAGCAAAATATTTCACCACTATAATTGAGATTGGACTCATTGCCGTTCAACTCTGCAATTGATCGTGATAGGTTTACTTCAGATGTCAAGCTCAAGAGCATTTCGATTGTTGGCGGTGCTGACGGAACAAGTCCCTCCAAGATGAGAGCGTGAGTCTTTTGCGTTTCAAAATCCTCCCGTAATGGTGGCATCATCAATATGCTTCATACTATCTGCCACTCATTTTTTTAATACCTGCCTGCCACTCGTTTTTTTGATACCTACCTGCCACTCGTTTTTTTTTTATACCTACCTACTGAACTAAAACCATAAAATTTGTATCCAGATTCATAAATCGAGATGGAATTGATTTTTCAGATGCTCAAAGCATGCAACCTGTTCAGGTAAACTCCTTACCTGTTATAAGCAAAGACAGTTCATCTTTCTTTCAACCCAATAGTCGTGGGTGTGGTATCAAATTCCCCAGCTTCTGCTCAGGAATGGGATTTGGTTGAAAACCTTCAAGGAGTCTTGGAATATCAAACTAGGTAAGGTGCAAGAACTTTGATTCATGAGTATTCCTGTTTGGATTCTATTAATCAAGATTGCAACTGTAATCATGGATAGGACCATGCTTGCTAACGTATCAATGTTTGGTGCAGATTTGGTGCGCCTATTTGTACTTTTTCTTTGTTGTTTCTAGGTGACGGTTGTTGACCAAGTTTTTGCTCATACTTCAACTTCATAATATCTTGTCCACTTATTTAATGACGAATCACTTACAAGAGTTGAAAACTGAATTCACTCGTACATGTTTGCGTTTCAATCATGCTTAAGATTGTATAAGAACTTTTTAAGTAAATAAGCCACTGTTCATCTGATCCTATCATCCCTGACATGCACACCTGACTTCTGTCTTCATTTATTCCAAACGTGGTGCCAGCCTGCCCCGCTGTTTAACCATTTTAGCACGGCTTGCTTGATTCTTTCATCAAGGTTGGCATAATGTTCAATTATTTTTGTCTTATACTTTGTAATATTCTTTCTCAACTCGATAGATTTTCGAAATTTCAAAGTGTGGGAAATCTGACTTTGCATTTCCCGGATAATTATGGTGGTGACACAAGTCAAATACACTATATAGGTCTGAAGGGTGAAGCTACTCAGGTAAACTGTCAACATTCAGCACTTGCACCTGCTGTTTCTGCCATGATATACTTTGATTCACTTCTTCTACTTACAGATGAAAAGGGATGTGGTTGCAACAATTGTCTACGAGTTGATGCCAAATCCTTCAGACCACAAGTAAGTTGTTTCAAATTTTACATTAACACCTATGCTGAAATTAAAGATTGAAAAGAGACTTATCAGGCCTTGTAGTGTCTAAAAGGTTAACCACCCACTGGCTATGCAATTGCAGTTGATGGACATCTTGTAATTGACTGTTTTCTGATACAGGGCAAAGGCTGAAAGCGGAGGTGGCCTGTCACAAATACAGTGAATGTGAATGCACCAAGAGTAAGACTGGTATCACAGACGTTCAACATCATCATTGTTATAAATTTTAAAATTTTCGGACATCTCTTACAGATGAAGGGACTATTTCATTTTACCATTTCTTCTGCTCGTTCTGCTCTCTCATTTCTAACACCTCTCCAACATCACCACCACGCATCTTCTTCCACCCTAATTGATCCTTTTGTATGATCCGACATGCCCTCCACCCTCGGCCGATCAAAACAGTAACCATTAACCAACTCAGTCATTCATCTTTATCTAGGTCGCCTCTACACAAACATCACACTACTCCTCCGCGCAATCCTCCTCCACTGCATCTCGTTATCGCTTTATCGAACTTAGAAGTTAAAACTCATCACGTAGCAGAGGGGCTTGGAATCATGTGCTGAGGGCAAAATCAGGAACGAAAATGCTTTTAACAGTGAAATAATGAGACCATGAGATATGTTGTTTGTGTTTTATTTTTAAATGTTGAATTGAGAATCGCAAATTTTTTTCATGCTGGCATAATCTATTGATAGGCCGGATTATAAGGTGCATTCAATTGAAACAAATTTAAAAATAGATGTGTAGCATGTCACATTAGATTTGATTTGTATCATGTCAACTCAGTTTATCATATATGTTTTTTTCACAAATCTATTATCCACATTAAAATAAACATTTCAAGCCTATGCGCATAGACTCACATGTCACATTATACATTTATCTACTTTCTCATGCTTTATTAATTAAAAAATTCTTTAATTTATTAAATAATTAATTTTTTATAATTATTAATTCATATTATCTTTTCTTGATACATATTAATGCCAATTTCTCAATTTTTTAATTATTTATTGTGTTATATAAATATCAATTATCACACTTCAGAGTTGGAAGCGTGGTAATTGGTACACATTAATTATTTAAAATGGAAAAACCCAAAAGAGCCCTCGATTATAATCACTTACCAAATTGTGGTAAGAACTACCACGATTTTCAAAAAAGATGCGATGAAAAAAATTGGGCTGATTTTCTAAAATAAAATTTACCGTTACACTCCTAAACTAATATTATCACAAGATTTAGATTCATGTGTGAAAAGTACGTCGTTTAGTTATCAAAATAAAATATACTGTTTTGCGCACATAAACAAAAGACATTTTTTTCATACTCAGTCATTCAGAATCCCCAACAAATTTAATAAGATTTATTTTATTTAAGAAATCAAACAAATTGATCTTAAGCATCATTCAAAATCAATCTAATTTTTTTACATCGCGTTCTTTTTTGAAAATCGTGGTAGTTCGGACCGCAATTGTGTAAGTGGTGATATTTCTGGTCTTTTTTTAGTTTTGTTCCTTTAAATTATACCTAATAACACGCTTCGTAGTTGGAAGCGTGGTAATAGATTATGATAAATATTTAATACATACCTATTATCACGTTTCAGAATTGGAAGCGTGGTAATTGATCTACATTAACTATTTATGATATACCTATTCCCACGCTTTCAGCTCTTAAATGTGGTAAAAATATATGGTGAAAATTTAATATATACAATAGCACGCTTTCATCTCTGAAGCATGGTAATTGATTTTTTTTACAAATCGCTTCGCGTCGACGAAGCGTTTCGGTGTCATAAGTGCATGAACATGTTTTCACATTGAAACGAAGCGCTCCGAACTCTGACATGACACTTAGAACAAAACTTCAATGGGATGCCCTAAGATCATGGTTCTTTTCACGGTTTAGATGCATTTCTGACAATGGAAATTCGAAACTTAAATAGTAGTAGAATTACACTTACATGTTCGATCGAGCTACAATTTGTGTTGCTGACACCATACTCAAAGAAATCATATATAAATATTTGTAAGAAGAAGAAGATGAGTGGTGGGGCGTTACTGAGAATTAAACTTACATAAGAATCTGAACATGTAAGAGAACTGAAATTTTAAGATTTTATAGTTTTTACGGTAATTTTTCTATCGATGATAATACATTACATACCGCAGTTTTTATTTTTTTGTTTATTTAACTATTTGATGAAAATAACAAAATGTTGTAGCCCATTTTGCTCAACTGAAGCCTATTTGATTTCTATCTCACATCACTGTGATATAATAACAATACTCTCAAGCTCATATAAAAAAGTTCATCTCTTTTATTTTAAAATGTTTTATTCTTAACTACAATCATTCAGTAAGCTAAAGAATTTTCTTTCTTTGTAATATTTTTTGTGTGAAATATAAGTGTGTGTTGGTGTCCGAGAACATACTCTATTTTGGCTGAACTTCGTAAATATTTGGTCTCTTATTCTTTATTGCTTTAAATAGTATTTATTTTTGTAAGTATACATTGTGCAGTTAATTACAAATGATATTCTGTCTAGGTATATGTGGGGATATTCCAATGATGGTTTTGTCTAGAAGATTGGATATTCAAAATTAGACTGATGTGTGTCTCAAATCTTTTATGAAAATCACTCATTGCAATTAATGTTTCAATAATTTATTTGTTATATTATATGTTTCATCCATCAACTTGAATTTTTTTATTTTCCGATTGGAACTTTATTTTGTTGACGTCTATTTTAATTAAGTTTTGAAATAATCTACTTTTACAAATTGCTTTCTGAAATAGAGCCTTCACAATCGAAGCGGATCTCTCTTTTAAGCACGGTTAATTTGTCTGGCAAGCTACCTAATAAGGAGTCCGACATCTGGTTTGATTTGTTGATTATTTATATGAATCTTCATTTGGTTAGGTTGGTTATTAAGTATCTTCCGCACAACATCTGGTTCCCATTACATTGATTCGATTCCTTCATCAATGTACATTTGTTTAGTCATACATTCAAGTAGTGAACATATTTGAATATTTTTTGTGTGTGGAGAGGAATTCGTTCATCATTGTACTTGCATTTATTTAATTTTATATTCAAACTTTTATTACCACTTGTTTAGGACAACTCCATTGAAATTTGTTGGTGAGTTTCGTGTACGAAGACAGTTCGTGCTGATGAGAAATGATTTGTGTTGTTCTATCTTTAATCACGTTTGAGAGTTTGAAACGTGATAAAAGATCAAATATTGATCTTTAATCACGCTTCAAACTTCCAAACGTGATTAAAGATCTATCTTTAAACATACAGTCACAAATTAAATTCTGAACTAGCCGTTTTAAAAATAGAAAAAATTAATAAAGTTACCGTTTACAAATTAACGGTTATGTGCACTATAATAAAATAATATTAATAGACTTTTTTAATTGTTTAAATTTTTTTATCATATAAAGTCAAACAAATAATATGAATTATAATTATAAACAATCAAATATTTAATAAATTTATAAAACCTCTAATTAATATAATATGAAAATTTTAGAAAATGACATGTAAGTAGATGTAAATTTGTGAAAAGAAAATTTATGACAAAATTAAATTGATATGACATAAAACTGACGTTGTATGGAACAAACCTCACGATTTTGATTTGTTTTGATGAGATGCCCTTTATATTCTGAGAGCATATTCCATGTGCACCTTTTCAGAAAATGAATAGCATTATTTACAGTATTGATTAAGTCGAATGAAATAGTAAAGATTTTCCTTGTCACAAAATCGCTTCTCGTAAATTCCAAGTCATTTTACTTGTTTCCTTCAAAATCCGGTTTTGTAAGACTCTTTGGTTCGTATGTTACAGGGGCTTAAACCCACAGTTTCATCACTCGGATTAGCCTTGAATTGATTTGGCATTTGGCTCTACCTAATGCTTGCGGGTCCTGAACAAAAAGGTTTAGTTGTTTAAGCATGGATCGATCCTTTTTCCTCCTCGAATACAGTTTTTTAATCAGGCCTAGTTGAGGCCGGGGTCTGCCACTAATAATACTCTACTGATTACATTGTCCAGGTCCTTTTAACGTCTTCCTCTTTTGCACAAGTCGAAACGTGTTGCACGTGACCTTCCTGCTCCTTTTACTTACATTTTTCACTACTTGCAATTGGCATTTACGTAACAAATATGTACAAATAAAGCGACACTGTCGGCACGTGGCCCGGACTCTAGTACTTCAAAACACATGCAAAACACATTTCGACAGGGAATTGATTAGATTTCTTGCCGAAAAAATAATCAATTTATTTGAAAATTAATTAGAATTAGAAATCCTATTTTGATAGGTTATTAAATTATTGTGTCGGTAGGATTGATAATCATATTTGACTTAGTATTAGTACCCTATAAATAGAATGTCACAAATTGAGAGACGAGAATCCATGAGAATTCTTCTTGAGTGTTATGTAGAGTTTTTAGAGATTATTTGTTATAGAAAATTTATTAGAGATTTGAAAGGTTTGTATTCAAGAGTGTTGAGAGGTGAATCCATTCTTTTAATACATATCTATCAATAGCGGAGATCGGGCTGAACCATTATGTAAGTGTCTCGTGTCGTTGTTTCAACGCGCTTGACAGAAGATATGAAAGGTCTCCCCACCCTAACAGCATGGAAGGATAAAAACTGTGTAAATTTGTCGGAACCACTCTCAAAACTAATTGACAATGAGTGGAGGAGCTCAACTATATATTATGATCACTTTAGAGCTTCCAATGGGCGATATAGGAATAGGATAATATCATCTAGTTAACCGTCACTGGCATGTTCTAAGAGTGCGATCAAAATTCGCTCTGATACCATGTAAATTTGTCGGATTCACACTCAAAATCAATTGACAATGAATAGGAAATCCAAACATATATTAGGATCACTTTAGAACTTCTAATGTGTGATAATACCATTATGCTTAACAAACTGAACTCTATTTTACTACCGTGTAAATTATGTTAAGTAATACGGTGAACCTTGGCCAAGCTGATCAAGTCCGCGTGCCCTTCTTATTGACGAGAACGACGACCTTTCAGTCTATGCAAAGAAATCTTGATACGGTGTCGTTCTCCTCGGGCGCGAATTTTCAATCTCGAAAATGAATTGTAGCAAAACAGCGTCGTTTGGCTCTTAGCTTTCCTTTCTTCCCAATCAACTCTGTCTCTTCTCAGTTGTATATATAGTCTTCTCCATTCATTGTATCGGTAACTTTGAGAGATTATTAATAAAATGGAGATATTATTTAGTTTATGATCTTCGATTTCGCTCGAAACCCTAACCAAATCACACTTGTGTGATGAAGTTAAGCAATTAAAATCAGAACTGGCCTTACCATTAAAAACCAAAGTAGCACAGAACTGGAGAAGAAATTGTTCATCAAAAGTTGGCAGAGTAGAAATATTAGGGCATCCACGTCAAAACAAACCTAAAAGTAGGTTTGTGTCATGCCACGTAGGATTTGTGTCATGCCAACTCAGCTTTATCATAAATTTCATTTTCGCAAACCTGTCTTTCACATTGAAACAAACCTTTCAAACCTCTGCACAAGGGACCCGCGTGTCATATTATACCTCTTTCTACTTTTTTTCATATTATATTAATTACAAATTTCTTAATTTTCTTAAATATACTATTTTTTATATTTATTAATTTATATTATATTTCCTTAACATTTATATAATAAAAAATTACATAATTAAAATTTTTTTAACGTTCGAATACAACGGATATAATTAATCTATTTAAATATTTAAGGATAATTAAATACGGCGTTTTTAATTTTAAAACGCCGTATAAAGCCCAACCCATTTAATTTAAAAACCCTAACAGATTATATACTGCGTTTGTAATCTAAAAACGCCGTATATACTCTATCCATAACATATACGGCGCTTTTCGAAAGCGCCGTCAAATCTTGTTATACCATATACGGCGTTTTTTACTTAAAAATGCCGTATATTCTCTTTCTACAAACCGCTTCACGCAATCGAAACGCTCTGTTGTCAGAAGAACAAAAACCCCAACCCACATTGAGACGAAGCGCTTCGACTTCTGACACGAAACTTGTAACAAAGCTTCAATGTGGATGCTCTTAGTAATCATATCATATCCATATACCCTAGGCATACCCTGAGGTCGATGGATAACAAAAAAATAAATGCCTATATACCTATAATAGTGTACACCTCTGCAGAGAAATTCCACACACCCTTCCTGCTTCTTGGATCTTCCCATAGTTTCAATCATTACTACCTCTTTGTCTCTACCCACATCATTTGAAACAGTGATGGCTCTGTTTGATATGACGCGCATCTAATTTAGTTGGCTCAATGATGGGGGTTTTGATTGTGGCCCTTAACTACGCTTACTGTGTAAAAAATTCGGGAACAATGGAGCCACACGGTGACCAAAAAATACCAATACGGCTGGCCAAAAACTTCTGTCGGTGCGCAAAGAAGATTGAAGTTGACATTGACGCGAGAATCAATCATACACAAGCTAAGACAAGAAAAGAATTACAGGGATAACATGGAGAACATGTTCCTTTTTATACAACTGAGTCTTTAGTGGTGGCGGTGGTGTATGCACTCAGCAGGGGTGGTGGGAAACCTGGCGGTGTCGGTGCAGTAGTCGTAGATCATATGCTTGGCGCGCACCCACATGAGCTGGTGGCTCTGGTGGAGGCTGAGCTCCGACAGAGTTGGCTCATCCCACCAGTACCTCTTCTGCCCGTTGCTGCTGCACTTGCTTGCTATGTCTGTTGTCTCGGCGGTCGGAACAGCTTCACATCCATTGATATCGAAGCCTTTGTACGAGGCCACAAAGGGTGCGTGGGCCCAGTTGGTTTTCACTAAACCGCCTTGTGTGGCCCAGTCATCAGCGTTCCAGATTGAGCTGTAGACACCCATTGCCTGATCCTTGGGAAACGCGATTCCTTGTTTCTCCATGTTGCTGTGCACTCTTATGGGTGTCTCATCCACCAAAAATCTGCAGCAATAACATCCCCAACATTTCATAAATTAGCACAACTCATTCAATCTTGATTACAAAGACGAGGGCTCCACTCCATCATTTAAGATGAATGGAAGATGTTAAATGTTGTATTTGGCGGAGGGCAGAGGGCACAAGTGGAAACCATACATATTCTGCCTCACTGCAAAGCCTAAACAAATGGGACTTGACGTGTATGGGACAAGCCTTATGTCTATCTCATCTTTTAGCTTTCCTAACCTTTTTTTACTGTTGGGTTTTCACAGGCAGAGTGAATCATTCCTGCTCTATTATTAATTCACTGAACGAGTGCTTTTCAGAAGTCAGACACACTCCATGCTTCTACTCACACTCTCCCCACAATCATGAGCAATTTGTTGATAAAACTTACACAACTTGGCGCCTGTTCCAGAGGATGGAGTAGGAGTGGAACCCCTGGGTTGGGTCAAACCAGAGGTTGAGCCTCTGCTCCCTGTTACCAACTCCATTCACATACACATTGGTTTGCACCACGTATGGCTCCCCAGTGGTGTTGCCCAGGAACTCAAAATCAAACTCATTGTGAGCTGGTCCATCTGATGACATCTACACCAAGAAAAATAAATTAATCACACATATCTAGCTAAACAAAATTGCAAAAGATAAAAGATAGAAGAATAATTGTAGCCATGGGTTTCCTAGTTCCTTTGATGTGGGGACTCTGAAAAATTTATTAGAGTCACAAGACTGAATTGAGATGTTAGTATTAGGTAGATGTTGCTGTTTCCCTATTGCTATCTTCCGCGGTCCATTCATATAATAAAGCCAAAACTTCACAACACTCTGCATATAGCAAAGGTAGTAGTACTATGTCCACTGAACGATGGACTGCCACACCTTTGCTATCATGTGAATTTTCAGATTTTTGTTAATCATGTCTATGTTTTGTTCTCAGCAATAAGCTAGAGAGCGTTTGCAGTTCCTGTAATTTTGGATGGAGGGATTGAGCAAGAGCTGAGTAGAGAGTGTGCGTACATAGAAAGCAGTGACAGTGCCAGCAGAGTCGCCCTCGACAAGCTTGATCTGAACAGTGACCTTCCCAAACATGTATTTGCTCTTTGATGCGAACCCAGCTCCTGCAAACCCATCATCAACGCATTAATTAGCATCCTCTTACAAATAGAATCTAGTCTAGATAAACAGTTTCGAATTTTTCTTAGAATCTGCTGATCGGGTTTAATCTTTACCGGAATAGTTATCGAGCTTGAGTTTCAGAAGCTCTCCCTCGTACTCAAAATGATCCTGAGCCCAGCTTGGTTGAAACAGCTCCTCAAATTTAGCAGCTGAGCTCAGAGAAACCACCATCATTAAAACCAACAACGTCGCAGAAACTGAAGAAGAAGATGCATATGAGACAGCCATGGCTCTGTGAAGGTTTTGATGAATGAGGATTTATCAGTAGACAAAATACTCGGAAAATGTTGTGTGGATGATTTTGGGTTTGTAATGCACCATGAACAGCAGCAGTCCTTTTTATAGCTCGTTTCTTGGAATGACTTCTCTCACAAGCCCCCACTCAACATCCACGTATCCGACACGTAGGAAAACAATGTTTTCTTACGTGGTAAAGAGATTGTAGATTTTTTTTTTCCTTTCTTTTTTGAGAAAATGGGGAATATAATATAGCCGTTGGGAATGGGATTTTCGTAAAATAGTCCTAGTACAACGCTTAGCTGGAGAAAGCTGTGAAACAAATAAAGCAGTAGGACATGTCGTTTTAGGAATGGTGGGGGACTGTCAGCCAATGAATATTGTCCACGTGGAGGTGAATACAGCTGTGATGCTCTACACTACAGCTGTCTCTGGCTACTGTTTGCTTCAAAAGCTCCCTCCCGCTTTTGCTCTCATACAATACAATATAGTTAAATTAAATTAACATTAGATGGGAGAGTGCACGTACACAGCTACTTGCCGCTGTTGTCTTGTAAGTAGGGTTCAAATTGAACCGTCTGGGTTCGGATGTGAACCAGACCGGTCGGTCCGATTTTTTCTGTTTGTTTCATTTCCATGTGGCTTTTGCCTCCACACATCAAATGTTCAACATTGGATTGGGTGGATGCGGTCGATGAAGAATGTATTTGCCATAAGCTATCTTTGACCGCCGATTTGAGATTAGTGTAGACCGAACCAACCCTACTTGAAGTAGCAGCGCTCATTGTGTAGCTACACGGAAGCAACTCTACAAGTCTGGTTTGACATTTACATTCAGAATGTGAACCGGACGGAATTGAAGGAAATGAGAAGAGCTAAGATTCTTACTTAACTTTATCTGTCACTAGTTCTTATACGTATATTTTTTATAAAAATAAGAACAAAATGTAATGGGGGTAGGAGTGGAACTCTGGGATGTGCAGAGGGGCAAAGATGATGGGTTCACAGCTGGAGTAAAGAAGGCAGAATAGAGAACAATGAATGGATGGATGGCACTGCCACCGGGGTTGGCGGCCAAGTAGAAAGAAGTTTATCAATTCACAGTATTATGTTAGTGGTTGAATGTGTGTGCATTTTTTTTGTGTTTATTATAAAAAAAAGTAACAATATTCATATCTCATGTGCAAAAGCTATTATTATTCATTTACTGCCATTTATTTGTATTATGTAATAGATGGTGGTACGTACGCTGGTACTATTTAAGATTTAAAAGCAATTGTATTCCCTTTTCCACCATAATAAATTCAGAGCTTCTGTAAAGTATTCAAAACCTAGGCATAAGGATGAGCTAGTGCTCCACTGTTTGATAACTTTACAACGAGCAAGCTCTCAATCAATGTATCCAAGTGTTAAAGCAATTTTCTAAAAAGCATGAGGGTGTTAGCGGTGAACACAATGTTTATAAATTAATCAGTTCGGTAGGAATTAATTGGAACGGTTAATCGGACAGTTAATCGAAGTTATATATATTAATAATTAATTTAATAATTAATTATAAACATAAATGTTAAAAAAATTATTTTCATAAAAAAATTAAGTCTTAAACAATTAATCGGCTAGACGGAATGTTTCAAACTTTCAATACCGCATAGCGATTAATCGATCCGGAACGGAAATTTTTAGAACATGTGTTAAGTAGCAGTGTTCCACTCAAGAATAATTAATCCTTTTTTCCCCCTAAATTGCCCATGTTTCCTTCTTCGCTTTGTCCTTAATTTAATTTTCATTCTACTTTTGAAAATCATATTTTATTTCTTAAATTCCGTAATTGTGAACATGTTTATGTTTACAACAAAATTTACTGATAAATTATGTCACCATTGAGTACTTACACATCCATAACTTAGCATGTGTTTTAATTAACCCCGAATGAGGTATACATTCCATTTAATACACACGATTTTCAATTCTTAGTGTCCTTAGTATTTATTTTTAAGACTAAATATTTTTATTTTCATTTCATTAAAAGTGCTTCGTATTTCTATACACAATTATTCAACAATATCTTAATTTAAACACAAAAATTCAAATTTTCTGAATTTTGAATACTGTCATTTTAAATGTGTTCATTTGAAAGAACTAATTACTCATTTGACCATTCACTTTTTTATCCGTCTTTCTTAAATTTCTCCATTCAAATATAAATTCGGCAATTTTTTATTTTATTTTTACAAATATTCATCTTAAATGAACTCAATATTCATTATTCAAGCTAACCAGACATACATTTTTATAAAATTAGACATTCGTTTTAACGAAGTAAATATTCAAACAATTACGGAATCATCTATACATAATTTTTTTATATTTTTTATTACCATTATTGTCAACTTTGGTTTTCACCATTTAATTAAGCAACATTTCAGAAAGTCTAATTCATTTGTTTTTTCTTCCATCAAACTATTTAATATTCTCTTTCAACTTTCCCGACAAACTCCATAATTAAGGCTTTAAAAAATCAATCTAACTTCTCATTCCACTAATCATTACAAATTATTCAAAAGTTAGCGAAGAATCATAATGATGAATAAGTTAATCAATTGGAGAAAGAGGAAAATAAAATGTAAAAGAAAACTCGTAAACAAAAGTTCGTAAAAACATACGTAGTAATTAAAACTGGGTCAGATTGGCCGGTTCAATCAGCTAGGTTGAGAGCGGGTCAAGTTCCGAAAGCACTCATCTACTCTCTCTTGAAAATAACGTCATTTTACGACATGTTCAGTCCATCAAACCCAATTCAACCTGATATGAATGATATTAAAAACGACGTTGTTTTAATACCATGTTCAGTCCATTACACCAAGTTCAACCCAATATGAATAATAAAAATAACAAAATAAATTAGAAAAAAATTTAAAGAAATTATTATTTTATAGAAAAGTTACAATAAAAAAATTTTTAAAATTAACAAATTATATATTTATATTCATTAAAAATAAGTATATTCATCATATGAATATCTATGATCATCAGGTGGATACCTACATTCACCAAATAAATAAATATGTTCATCTAATAAATATAGCAACTTATCTGATGAATATAGCAGCATCTGATGAACATAGTAGCTCATCTGGTGAACATAACAACTCATTTGATAAACATAACAACTCATGTGATGAGTATAACAACTTATATAATGAATATAGCAGCACCTGATCTGACGAATATGAAGAAGAGAACACATGATTCCTGTGTTTCCATATCAGTATCCAATTTTAAATTTTTCATCCAATTTAATTAATTAGATTAAATAGGAATATGTTCATGCCCGCTTCACTGTGCCATTACATTTTTACACCATTTTAGAGTACAAATAACATCTCCCTAAAATATATTCGCACCAAAGTTTTCACATTTTTATATTAAAATAGTACAATAATTATATAAAATAAATAATTTAATTTTTTAATTGGAATTTTACACTCGGTGAAAAGTATTTGATAAATATATTGATTTAATAGGAATATACGAGTTATGTAATTTTTCAATTAAAATTATCGGGTTCAAAGCTCATAATATATTAAAAAAAGTAATTAATGTATTAAATAATCATGCTTGGTAGGCTGAATAAGTTCTAGTATAATATAATAAGCGAGTTTACAACGAGAGAATGAATGATTTTTCTAAAACGATGACAGTATTATTTAAATAGGGCTGTATATATTTAATAAATACTTTAATTTAATTATTAACAAATGTCACATTGCTAATGATTGTTACAGAAATAAATTATATCATTTTTTACTGTTTGTTGTTTGACATTATTGAATTTTAATCCAGATAATTAATCGATGTGGTTAGATATTAATAAAAATATTAATAATACCAGGTTTAAGAAATACTCTTTAAAACCTTTAACTCATATTATTAATCCCTCACTTTCATGTGGATTTATTTGTCTCAATAAAAAGGGAAAATGATTAGATTAATATGACTAATACATCCAATAACCCTCCCACAAATAAAGACAATGCACTGACGACAAGAATTCACAGTGGACACAACTCCGAACGGACGACGTGTTTCTAGGAAGAAATCAGTTTTTAATAAAAATTCAACTCAAGCAGTCTCTGATCAGTTTGAAAATCTTGAAACCAAATCAAATTACTAGTTTTAAAAAATTATACTTGATCAAATCACAATTCGATTTGATTTATTTTTTCATGAACTTTATTTACTAAATAAGGAATTTGCATATAAATAATAACATTAAAGTACTAATTTATATTATATATTCAATGAAATATATAAATGATCTAAAGTGTAGTGAAATAATTTTGTTTGAATTGATCGGTTTGAAAAAAAATCGAACTGAACCACTAATTATTGATTTTTCAAAAATTGAAACCGTAATTAAACTATTAACATTTCAAACCAAATCAAATTTAACAGTTCGATTCGTTTCAATTTGGTTCACCGATTTATCAATTTTTATTTACACTCTAAAGACGCATGATTGATCATTTAAATTGTGAAGGAATAATGCTGGTAGAGAAGAAAGCGAAAACGAACAGTAAAAGCGATGGAAATGTAAGCTGCCGGTGTTGTCTAACAAGATATTGGTTTAGTGACTAAGAATGTTACTTAATAATCTCAAGGTTATAGTTTCGTACTTTGATGATACAACATTTATCATTTGATACGCTGAAAGTGCGCGTGAGCTGATCTGCAGTGAATAAATACGTCACTATCAAGGTGGAACAAATGTACTGCCCATGACCATAAGAAAAAAAAAAAAGCAAGCTGCGAGATGACATGGAGTCTGCTATCCCATGTCTTATGTGTTACTATTCATCATCCAAAAAAATATTTAGTGTTATGTTCGAAATATATCGTGATTCTAACATCACTTTTAAAATTAAATGAGAAATTTTTCAAAGCTATAATACCATGGGTGTAAATGTAAACGGAGATTAATTATAAATGCGATGTAGTTAAGATATTTAAGTGAGTTGGAATTAAGATGAAATAAAATAAAGTAATTTAACTCACTTATTGAAAAATCTTACATAACAAAAAACTTCCGCCAGTAAAAAAAGAAAAAGAAAAATTCTAAAAGGGTCTCTGAACTATCGTCATTTTTTCAATTACGATTAGAACTATATAAATGCCTACAAATTGGAAAAAAAACTTTTTTTGGACTTATATTTTAAATTAAAATTTACAGTTGCATTCTTTAACTAATAATAATATATGACTTATATTCTTATGCTAAAACAATATTATTTTATCATTAAATAAATAATATCATTTTGTTTACACAAAAAACTCATAAATTTTATATTAAACCGATTCTAATACTTAACAAATTTGATAAAATCAATTGCATTTAATGTATCAAACCTTATGTGATATTTTAAATTAGTAAAAAAATTATTTGTTTTTTTGGACATTTAAATAGGTATATGACCGTATTTGAGTAAATGACGCTAGTTCGCATCCCTATTTAAGATTTTTTCCCAAAAAAAAATAAAAAATCATAGATTTTAAAATTGAGCGGTGATGTATGTGATATTTAAAATGTGGATAATATACATTTTCTGTAATTATATTAAAATAAATGAGAGTGGCAGAGAGTAGGAGTGAGTATTGAAGTGAAGGATGTGATGGGAGTGGGTGGGTGTGGCAGAAACTGAGGAGCTGTGCGACTGCAAGTTTCACTCTCGTTGCAGTGCAGTGCACGCAATTTGAAATATCAAATGATGTCATTCCCTATCTCATCTCTTGTTTCTATCCACCACTATTTTTACACAGTATTCAGAAGTAAGTAAACATGTGCATCACCTGTCTATTTTGAGCTTGCTATACAGGAGTAAGTACTTATTTATGCCCTGCTACTTTTCATTTTATTTCAATTTCACTCCCAACTCACAAGCCATACCACTCCTATCCATCCCTCAATCTTTCTCCATCATCGAGATACGCGATTCAACTTGCAGTATCATCTCCAAACTGGAATCATATCACCAGCACGTTTCGTCACCTCTCTTTACTTTTAAGTTTTAACCCATCCCATTTTGATGACCCTAGCTGGCTAAATCAAGTCTGCGTATATTCATAAATTCAATCATACATATTTTGTGACGAGAGCGTATCCATTCATTCATGCGTGTCCTTCATAAATAATATGTATTTGTGGGGTACACAAAGCAAAGCGTGAGTCTGGATGCTGAACAGATGAAGTGGGGGTGAGTGATTGTGAACCGACGGCCGGTGTATAGACAAAAAAACCTAGTTATCATAGTCGAATTGGAAATCGAATCGGTTAAAATTTCGGTTTTTGATTTTTCGATTGAACCAGCGTTTTGGACCGGTTCGATCATCGATTCAACGAGGTGCAAATTTTGTAAATTTTATTCAATAAGTATGATATTGAGTTTAATAATAAATTCATAAGATAGTGTAGTGGTAAGGTTATTGCATAATTATCACTATCTTTAAATTCAAATTCATATGGTGCCATATTTTTCATCAATTTATCATAATTACTCATAACTTATTAATTAGTTAATAGGCTTCTAATAATTAAATAATTTCATTATTGTTGTCACAATCACAAACTGGTTCTTAAGAAAACTGATCGGTGCAAGTGATTTTTGAAACTTATAAGAGCATCCACATTGAAACTTTTTGAAGAGTTTCATGTCAGAATACGGAACGATTTGTGTTGATGTGGAAGATGGTTTGTGGTCGTCTAACATGAAGTATCTTCATCTGCACGTAGTGGTTCGTGAAAAAAACTTTGATCACGTTTCATCCAACCAAATGGGATAAAAGATTGATTTTTAATCACGTTTAATCATTCTAAATGTGATTAAAGATCAATTTAATTTTGCAAAAAAATTTAATTATGTAATTTCTTATTACATACTCCCTCCGTCCTCTATTACATGTCGTTTAAGGTTAATTTGAGTAGATTAAGGTGAAGTTAATGGTAGAGGTTGAACAAATTTAATGAATGGGTGTTGATGTTTTTATAAAAAAATTCATGCAAAAAGTAAACTTGGTAGATTATTATTGGTGGGGAATGTATTTTTTATTGAATATGATAAAAAAGTTATTAATGTTTGACATTTTAAGGTAGTTGTTGATAATACGCATTGAAAATTGTTAATTGACAAGTAAAAGTGGACAAAAAATTCGGTTAAGTGACATGTAAAAGAGGACAGAGGGAGTAATTGTTAAGAAAAAATATGAATAAATAACTAAATACTTAATAAATTTAAGAAATTTATAATTTATTGTCATATTAAAAAGTATAGAAAAATATAATATGATATGGGTCTCATGTGTAGAGTTACGAAAAATTTGTTTCAACGTGGATGAAAAATTTATAAAAATAAAACTTATGATAATATTAAGGGGAAAAACCCAAAATGGGCCCTGAACTACCACCCCTTACCCAATTGCGGTCAGAACTACCATGATTACCAAAAAGGGTGCAATGAAAAAAAAAATTGAACTGATTTTCTAAATTAAAGTTTACCATTACATTTCAAACCTAATATTATTATAAGACTTAGATTTGTGTGCGAAAATTACGGCATTTAGTTATCAAAAGACGTCGTTTTCTTTATGTGCGCAAAATGATATAATTTATTTTGATAACCAAATGATGTAATTTTCGCACACAAATCTAAGTCTTATAATAATATTAGGTTAGGAATGTAATGGTAAATTTTATTTTAGAAAATCAGTCAATTTTTTTTTTCATCGCACCATTTTTGAAAATCGTGATAATTTTGACCGCAATTGGGTAAGTGGTGATAGTTCAGGACCCCTTTTGAATTTTATCCCTAATATTAATTTAACATGACACAAATCTCATGTAACATAACATAAATCTATATTTAAATTTATTTGATTGCGATGTCCAATTACCATAACATACGCACGCACATGATTCTGTGGGATTTTGTCATAGCTAGCTAGGTATGTTATTTGGATAAGATTTTTTGGTTATCATCATTGTCCTCGTTATCTTTCATCATTACTAAAATATGACATCCGCTGCTGTATGTGGCTGTGGAGTCCTTAATTAGGGCGAAGAGTGAATTCAGCATTCCATTCATTGCCTGACCATTTATTAATTGAGGATTGTATATATTTCACCAACCCCTTCTTAAGAGTAATTATCAAGAATTGTGGTGAGCTTCGCTAGCTGTTTCCATTAAATAATCCATCATCAAAAATAAGGTAACAAATAGTGCATGCATTGAGCTCGCTGGCCTATTTGATATCTAGGGTTTATATTCAGAGACTAAGGCTGTCTATGGTTTAAGGAAAGTTTTATAGAAAGAAAAATTAAATGAAAAATAGAATGAAATAAAAATTCTTCATATAATTCATTTCATTTTATCCTTTTGTTTATCATGAAAAGTATAAAGAAAAATGTCATTTCCTATCGTTATTAACAAAAAATTTCATACAATTTTCCATCAAATTTTTCTTCCTAGAAATTTTTTATCTAAATCAAACAAAAAATTTCTCTAACTTTCCGTCTAATTTTCATTTCCATGAAACTTTCACTAAACCAAACACAGCCTAAACGATGCCCTATTGCTGTGGCGGGTGCCATTCAAATGCAGGCGACCACACCATTTTCTGATTTTCGATTCAATGTATGCGCAGGACATGCGAGGCTCTATGGCGGAGTCGTTTTTGGTTAGCTTTGTTCAGATATAGGCGTGATGAGCATTTAGCGTCGTCGTCTTTGTTTTGTTTGAGTTACTCAGAGCTTCATTGCCTTTCAGCTTCAAGAACGTAACTACTTCAACTTGTTAATAATGAGCCATCAACAAGTTCAGCTGTTCCAACAGCAAATACTGCCTTGGCAGGTAATAATCATTGCTTTTCAATGATAGTTCATAATAATGCATGTATAGTTATCTGCCCATTTACCTCTTGGTAAATCATTTGTCATCACTCATACATTACTCTCACACCCTTTTAAAAGCTTGAAAACGTTCTTTTTGTGTCTAGCTCCCAATAATCTTCTTTCAGTCTCTCAACTGCTTAAAAATATATATCTCAAACATTCTGACATTTACCTCTCAACTTTCTTTTATTAGGACCTTATCTTGAGGGAGAATCATGTGATTGGTGAACTGTACAGATAATGTATAGTCTATCTCAATTTTCATAAATTAAAATAGTTTTCTCTCATACCAAAAATTATTTTTTTTGCTACTTCCAGCAGTGATACTTACTCTCTGTGGAACTTAAAGTAGGAACAAACTTTCAGTCACATTTTTCATATCCATATCTCACTCCCTTCTCTATTACCTCACTGCCAAGTCAGTCCTCTAGCCAAGCAAGTTTAGGGGTGTTCATCGGTCCAAAATCGGACCGGAACCGGTTAGTCCTCTAGCCAAGCAAGTTTAGAGGTGTTCATCGGTCCAAAATCGGACCAGAACCGATTTGGATCGGAACCGGAATCGATAAATGGTAAGGACCGAAGACCGGACCGGATCGGAAAATTCAGGATTTGGACCGGACCGGACCGGTTTGGACCGGAATCATAAACAATTAATTAAATTTTAATAGAAATGTGAATTAAAAATAATTTTATTTATATATTAAATAAGATATATATGAGTATTTTAATAAAAATAAATTTTTTTATTAAAAAATTACCAAACCGGTCCATTCCGGTCCTGACCGAATTTTTCCGGGTTTGGACCGGACCAGAATCCCAAAAACTGATGGACCGAAGATCGGAAAAGAAGTATAGGCATACTATTGGGCTTGCTCGAGCCCTTAGATTTCAAGCTTCTCTCCCATTAATTTTTTGGGGAGATTGTGTGATACATGTTGTCTACTTGATTAACAGACTTCCTACAAAGTCTTAAACTATAAAATTCCATTTGGTATCCTATTTCACACACCTCCTACATACATTCATATGAAAGTATTTAGATATCTTTGTTCTGCTTCCACCTTAAACTCACAAAGAGATAAGTTTTTTTCTAGAAAAATTCAGTGTCTTTTTTTATTATCCCTTTGAAAAGAAAGCTTATAAGCTTCTTGATATATCCAAGGCAAAACCATTTTCTATAGTAGAGATGTCATTTTTCTTTATATTATTTCCTTTCGCATATTTACTACCTCCTTTCACTAAATCAGCATGTTGTACCGTCCTCACTGTCTTGATTCTACTTTCTCATCATCTTCTTCATCGTAACTTTTTTTTTCTTCAACTACATATGCACCATAGTCCTCTCCATCAACTTCTTCTCACCCTTCTCCTCCATCTTCACCTAGAGAACCTAAGACTATTATCTCTCCTCTCCCTTTTCATAAGTTTACTAGACAACCTAAGCTTCCATTGATATTGAAATACTATCATACTCGTTCAAAGTCAAGCATACCACATGCACATGTTTCTTCAGTCAAGGTAATTTATCCTATCTCTAATTTTGTTTCATATTCTCACCTTAAACCTGCATATTATTTCTTTGTTTGTTCGATCAATACTCTTCAGAACCAACCTCTTTCACCCAAGCATCCAAATATCCAAATTGGGAGGCTGCCATGGCTTAAGAGCTTCATGCCTTATAACTCAACAGTACCGGTATAATCACTAATTAAATTACCTCAAGGAAAATCAACTGTTGGTTGAAAATGAATTTAATTTTATGCTTAAGTACAAGTCAGATGGTTCTTTGGATAGGTATAAGGCAAGACTTGTTGCTAAGGGAGACACTCAAACATGTGTCCTAGACTACTTTGAGACATTTTCCCCTATAGCTAAGATGTCCAATGTTAGAATTTTACTTGATATTGTGGCCATTAAAGGTTGGAAGCTCACTCAAATGAATGTTACTAGCATTCCTACATGGTGACTTAAAAGAAAATGTGTTTCTATGAAGCTTTCTCTTGGATACAAAGTTCCTAATAAGGACAAGTTTACTCAACCAATTTGCAAGATTTTGAAGTCCCTTTTATGGCCTAATTAAAATAGGCTCCATGCCAATGGTTTCAAAAATTTTCAAGTGCCTCACTAGACTATGGTTTTGTTCAGAACTCTAGTGACCATTCCCACTTTATACTCAGCCAAGCTGCTTCCATTAGAGTTCTATTTGTCTATGTTGATGATATTTTAGTAACTGGAAGCTCAACCACTGTCATTATTGAGGTTTAAAAGTACCTTATAGGCAAGTTCAAGATAAAAGATTTGAGTCTTTTATAATACTTTCTTATTTGTTGAGATTGTAAGAAGCTTCCTGTCACGACCTGAAAAATAAGAATCGTGATGGCGTTTGACTTTTTTATGATTTTTAGTTAAACAAACCTCGACGAAGAAAATTCAAAGTAAAATATTCAACATACAAACTAAATACAAAAATTGAAATTCAATAATTCAAGGTCAACTCAAAATCTTGCCCAAAAACATCGAAGCGACAGCTAAACAGGTGACATAGTAACAAAAATTAAATAATTTCTTACTGAAGAAAACTGACAAAAGACTTGATGACGCCGTACCAAAAAGCTCGCTCGTTGCTAACTAGATACATTCGTTACTGACTGACTACTAATCTGAAAAGTGATTTAAATACTGGGGTGAGTCAAAAGACTTCGTACGTAAACAACTCATTCCGTATTTTGGCGAGCTGAGGCGGGATTCTTTTATTTTAATTAATATCTTATTTATCACATGTGGCTCGCTCACCCTTTGTACTTTTAGTTCTTTCTATCACATCAAATGACATATGTCAAATGCAAATATGTATATGCCTAAACAAGCATGAACTGCGACGTAAACCCTTTTTGGCTAGACAATTGTCATTGTCGATCCGAATCATTCATCAATCATGTAACAAGCGTGATATTTTTTCGCGTATAAGTGTCGCAGACATGATGCATCGTATATGCATGAGTGAAAGCTCAATATGATAATTTTACTTGTTCACATGGATATATGTTATGTACACATTATAATCATTATACTTTATTAATAATCACGTATTTTTTATATGAAACGAAATACATAGAAATTATTTACTCACCTCTTCCGAATGTATCCAACAATCCTTAACGCACTCGAGCAATAAAAATTCTCTATTCTAACCTACAATTTTACATTTTATAAGAATGATAAACAATGCATAAAATCTTATCTCTAACTCCTTAAATACAGATTTAATAGTCAAATTTTAGAAGCTAATAACTTCATAATCAGACACAACTAGCTTACGATTTTTATACCGGTAGAAAGCTTGTTTTGAAATATATAGTTTTTACATAAGAATTACTTAATTCAGACATCATAAGCTCAAGTTTCAGACCCCCAAAGTTAGATGCTTGAGCTGTCAAATTCTAACAAGCAGGTTCAGACTACGTACTAACTTTGGAGCACACTATTTCTCTCTAAGCAAGTGGGTTTAGATAACATGTCATATATCCTTAGAAACTACGTTAAACGTAGAAAATATTTAAAGAAAGAATGACATAATTTTAATATCAGAACAGGAAGATATTCACGTCCAAAATCAGTAGACAGATTTGTCTAAACTGGCCAACAACTTCCTACTCTCATCTTTGAACCCAATTATCTTATTACTCCGGTTGAACTAGAACTCAAAACTTATATGGTTAGAAAGATATTTTTTACGTAAAATAACTTAGACTAACCAACTATTATATACTGTTAAAAAACTTAATTTATAAATATCCTAAAACTGGTTGATAAACTTGTGTGCATCTTGAAACTATGGCTGCTGCTCCTCTATTGGTCGTTTCTTCTTGCCAGCACACTGAGTAACTCATAGAAGTTGAGACCCGAGCTTTGCCTAGACCATCGAGCTTTGGAACGGGTACAACTCGTGTTGCCGAAGAACCCCACCGTCCATTATGACATTTTGCTAGATCTGTGGAACAGGCTGATTGTGGCTATGTTTGGGGAGGAGCTGATGGAAAAAAGATGAGCATGCAGCAGCGTGTTGTTGCGCTTTCTCTTTAGAGTTTTATTTTTCTTAGTTATAGTTTAAATTTTCTTTTCTACATGCCCAGCCCAAATGTTCCCCGCATAAATAATAAAATTGCTTTATTATGTGTATATTAATGGGCGATGTTACACTTCCTGCCCTCAAATATTGACCCCTTTTAGAAAATTGTTAATAATTCTCTTATCCTCTCATATCTGCTTGAATAGCGTGAATCAGACTTCTAGTGAGAAAGTTATGGTCTTCACAAGTTTCTATATTCTGCTGAATCAGAATTTAGAAACAATGAACCGCGTGCACATGTCATGTCTCAACCCTGCGTGCGGCACTCGCGTGCGGCCTTTTCCATACCATCTCTCTTTCTTCATTTTTGTGTGTGAGATGTGTCTCTCCCTCTCTGCATCACTGCACGAGAGGTGCACTTGTCTACTGCACGCGGCTCTCGCGCTTGGTTGACTTGCAGTTTTATGTTCAATTTTCTTCGATTCCTCTATCCGAATTATGGTTAAAACTACATTTTTAGCACATTTTCGCATTAAAACCTAAAATAAACCTGATATACAAAAATTAGCCAAAACTATTAAATAACACTAAAGAATGGTATAAAATTATGTGAGTTAAGCATGAATGAGACAGTCAAATTTGGTATAATCAGACGTTGACATCCTTATATCGATTTCGTCTCATATACATGGAGTTGATGTGTCAGTTATGTTTTGTGATGTTGGTGCAAGGAGATTATTGAGACTGAAACATTGACCTGACTATTTATATCAGGTATGTGAATAATTTTAAAATATTTATTATTATTATTTTGTATTTTTAAGTACGTTATGTCAATTACAAATTGATAAAATACATATATCTATATCAGTGTTTTTTTGAGAGGTTTTGGGGGATCTGCTTTAGGTTTTTTGATTCGACGAGTAATACCATGAAGATTCTCACGGTCAGAAGGAATGCATTTTGGGCTGAATCATGCTAGGTGAGAACCCTCAGGCTTACCAGAATCTCTGCTACCTACTGCCAAACCACACTGGAGTTGGGTATGTCATTCAGTTATAATTAAATATTTTATAATGTATAATAATTCTTAAGAGTAATGTCATTTGAACATTTGAAGCATAAATCATAATTTTTTATTAGGTGGCATTAAACACTTGCATTAATTAATTTTCCCGAGGTATAACAGAGTCTATTATCTGGACGCCATAAACAATGTATTCCCATAGTTTTACTGAAATCTGTGAGCCGGTAAGCATGTACAATTGATATTATGCAATCTAAAAGTATCGTCAAATAAATAGTTTAAATTAAATCTCACAAAAATTTGTATTTATTAAGTGCACTGGTGCGATGGCATAGCTCATTCAGATTCTGAGATGTTACTATGTGGGAGTATGTTTTGGTATGTCACATTTCTTAACTTTATTGCTTAATTTCACTATCTAAATTTTAGTTCAAATATTATGTATTCATTGCAATTTTGGTATCAGTTTATAAGTTTAAAGAGTCTGAAGCAATCTGGAGATAGCACATAATGCGCATATTATGTGTGGTTAAGCAGAGATATATAGACCATCATGTCTAGATTGACCAAGAGACTTGATCTAGCAGGACATGCGTTGCACCAGATATTTTTTAAGTGCATAGTTTAAAACAATCATTACTGAGTTAATGTGATTCTGAGATATTATATTGTGTAACTCACTTTGTATATATGCTAGACGTATCAGTCTTAGATTTTGTACGGTTTTGTTATATATTATGAAACTTTTGATACTTTATATTGATTCTATGTACAATACAAGTTGATACAATTTTAAGACATTTGATTGTTTAATATAAATAATTCAATAAATAAGGGTTTTTTTAAATATTAATAAAGAGCTTTAACAATAAAAATCCATATCTTTCATCATGTTTGCTAACAAGCTAACGTGGTTCTAAATAGAGAGCTTTAAGGTAAAAGTGATTAAAGATCTTATTTTTTATCACGTTTCATGTTTGGTAGTTAAGTGTTAAGAATACGTAACTCAACTACACCAAGCTTCACACTATTGATTGTCTATGTTATCCAAAGCTAAAACCTTATACTCATCACAAGTATGAGCCTAAATCTAAACCTTGTGCTCTATTGGTTTTCAATTGTTTTTCCAATGTATATTCGACTCATATATATACAAGAAGAAAAGTTGATCAAAATAACAATATAAATTTTGCATACAACATGACCTTAATCTTTGAGATCACAACAAATAAATTATTGAATTTTAATGAGATTGTTGTGTAAGATTGGTCACTAAAGTTGAAATGTAGAAAATCTTTGTTATTCAAGACAATAATGTTGCAGTACAATTCAGACAGGAGAGTAAATTTGAGTAGGATTTTTTTTCTTTTTTGGCCTTTTAGCTATAGGGATATACCTTCAGTTTATTTCTTGAGATTTATGCAAATTTAGTGATGCTTCGAATTGAATCAGAATGCTGATGGATCAGTAAAATGCTTTTTTCACGCCAACTTAACTACCCATTCATGAGCAAGATTATATTTATTATTGGTAAAGTAAGTTCGATGAAATAAACGTGTAGCTATCATACTCTTGCACCACTACACATCTTAAACCCACAGTGGGGATGCAGAGGTGAATGAAGTATGATTACAGTGGCCTAAAGAACAAGGCCTGGACCTGCTCCTTCACGCTCGGTAACTTGCTATCATCCCCATGCTGGTATATGACTTGCGCAGTCCGTGCCAGGTTAAAGGAAGCATTGATGAGTGGCAAGGGCAAGGCCTTATTAGCCGCCATCAGCTCCCCGTTTAGGTCAGTCCACAAGCTGCGGATGAGTTGCTTCACATGCTCCCGAGCTTCATCCTCACCCATGCCTGCTTCTTTCATGTAGCATTGTATGCTTGACGCTACATCTCCCTTTTCTTGCTCCTCCTGTTTAAACATTTCATGCATGGTTTCCTTTGTCAAAACTAATGATCAATTTTTTTTTTTAAGTAATGAAGTAAAGTGATTTGGAGTATATATATTACTTTTGCAGTTCCTAAGTCGTCCCAGAGACGAAGAATTTTGCCTGCATTGGAGAATAGATTAGGATATGGTTTGTTCATCATTTCCATTGTTTCTGCCGTAACACCTTGCCCGATTAAGAAGAAGGCATGAACCAGTGCCATGTACGTTCCTCCGCTAGTAACTGCTGTTGCTAGATGTTCTTCTGACGTTGGCACATACCCCATTTTGAACCATTTTGCTTCAACAATGAACGACTCAATTATGTCTATCCACTGTCACAAACACCATATATATCAAGTTAATTAACAGTTGATCACACAGTTAAGATCGAGGAACTGAACAGGTGATGAAGTTTCGAATCATCACCGTTCTTTTTAAATGTGAGACGACATTTATGCCATGTTGTTTGAGGATTCTGTAAGCTATGTCATTGTTGGTGTTATACAAAGCCATATAACAGATCTTCATGTACTCTGGGAGCTCATCCAGCGACGCAAGATCCCATCTGTTAAATCAGACGCTTCATGGATAAGTTTGAGCGTGCAGTTATTAACTAGCTAATGGCAAAGGGAAAGAGCTCGAACCTCTTTATGGCATTTGTGAAGAGCAGGAGATCATCATATTGACCATACGTGTCATAAACATCATCAAGCACAAGCAATATTGCGATGGTCTTGGTCAGTTCAATCCGACAAGTTGATTGGCATGGTTCTTGAAATATTCCAACGCTCCATAAGAAGCACTCCAGAGGCCTATCGCGTCCGAATCCAAGTTTATTCACAAGTCCCAAATCCTTCCACCATCTGCGACCACAATTTAACATATTTAAGGTCCAGCTAATTATTTAGAGTACTATATAGTAATCCAATGAAGTTGAGTGTGGACTGGTGTGAGTGATCACCGTTTGATTTCAGTGAGCTCATCTTGATGTTGCAACTGGACCTTGTTGAATTCTAACGTAGCAAGCTGAAGAAGACTCACGTTACAATCAAGTTTCTTGCTGTACTCCTGAATGTAGTTTCTAGCCTCTAGCCTCGGCATTCTTAAATGCCGTGGAAGTGTCAGTGCCGCTGACACTTCTTTGTTTAAACCCGTCAGGGATTGCCTTAGGTAAATGCGTGCCAACTCCTTAGCTTGAATCAAATTGGTTTCACCTTTCACACCCAAATACGAAGTTTCGTACAAACTAAGCATCCCTATGGTGTCTAAACACAAGGATTCATGAAACTTGCTCTTTGTTTTGTCCATGAATTTGTCAAAGACATCTGTCAAACGAACCGACATAATATTAAGTGCTATATAATCAAGGTTTCTTGCATGATGTAAAGAAGTGGTGTCACGTAGAGGCCTACCTGAACTTGTTGCATAGCCATTTTGTCTCAGCAATCTGAACCTTAAGGTAGTAGTGAAGAGGTCCTCAACGTCGCCGACTGTGTCACCTTGAGATAAAGCATTTAAGTAGTTCCTGATTTCAGTTTCGAAATGATGAGACAATCCCAAGCGTTGGATTGTATCAATCAGCTTCATAGTACTAGTTGAATTTGTTGAAGAAGCAGTTAAGTATCCATGAACTTGTTGTATAAGCTCTCTAATTCTATCTGCCTGTTCTTCATCAGATGCTTTTTCAAACAACACCTGAAATTAAACTGTAGTCATGAGAGAGAGAGAGAGAGAGAGAGAGAGAGAGAGAATTATTATAGCAGCAGCAGGAGGCAGTCATCATAAGTCATCAATATATCAGGCAACAGCCGCCATTCATGCATATGCTAGCAAGCTGCTTAACTTCTGCTACGTAGATCTTTGTGAAGGGGTTCAAATTGAACGTATGTAAAAACATTCTTGGGAAGCAGGATATATGGATGAGGTTGTAGGTTTACCGGAATAGACGAGTAAGGTTTGATGACATGCGTGGGAGGCAATATTGGAAGTGATTTGGGAGCTTCTGTAGTTACGGTCATGCTGATGGACAAAGTTGGTCAGCAAGCTGGATGCGCGCAAATGTTTACTATTCTCCTTGCTTTCTATTGTTTGTGTGTGGTGCATCAAATGAAAATGGTCGAATTTATAAGGCAAAGGGCGTGCAAGTTGAAGAATGATACAATAAGAAAAAAAACAAAATGGTGAGGTCCACATCTGAATTTTACACAAAAAAAAAACAAATCAGCGAGACCCGGGCGTTGGTTTTTCACCGACATTATTGCTCAATTTCCAGAGTATTTTTGTAACGATTTTATACCGTAAGGAAATAAATCAATATTTTTTCTTCCTCCAAATTTTATATACACGTTTAGTTGAGTGCCGAGATTATTAATAGATCCTAACATTTCGTATCAGAGCTCGGTTCGTCGTACAAATATCAGGAGTGATATTTTGAGTGTTATATTGTAGTTGAATTATGTCCAACTCGGTTTCACTACAATTACAATAATTCGACGGTACAGACTTTGACGAATGGTCGATCCGTATGAAGGCATTTTTTCAGTCTCAAGATTTATGAAATTTGATCGAGACGGGCTACAATACCGAAGTAGTCGGGGAGGCATTTGATACTCTAAAAAAGGAAGAAAAAATCCACTGACGGATACAAGAAGAAAAGATCAGAAGGTCCTGTATGCCATCTTCCAAGCCCTGGAGAAGCCGGTATTTAGAAAAATATCAAAGACATAAAAATCTCACGAGGCGTGGACTATCCTACAGAAGAATTACAAAGGAGATGAACGAGTTATGCGGATGAGCTTGTAAACACTAAGGGGGAGTTCGAGTCACTATGAATGACTGACTCAGAAAAATGTATCGACATTTTTTACCGCGTCCAGATTATCGTTAATAATATGATGGTTAACAGGGAGACGCTGGAGGAGCAACGAGTCATCAAAAAGGTGCTACGATCGTTACCAGCAAGATTTGAATATGTTGTGGCTGCTATCGAAGAGGGGCACAACATTTTAAAAAAGTCGATTGAAATGTTGCTGAGTTCGCTGTGTTCACACGATCAATGTATGAACTTCAAAGCAAATGAATCAAGCCAAGAGCAAGCGTTGCAAAGCCGGATCGAAATGGGAAGCCGTGGAGGTCACCGTGAAGGATGAAATCATGGACAAGGCTGAGGTAGAGGCCAAAATCACAACACGGGACGAGATCAGGCCAACAGAAGTAATTCTCAAAAAGCTCGCGGAGGTCATGCTGGAGGACGTGACAAGTCCAGAATCAGATGCTACCGGTGTCAGCAGTTCAGACACTATAAATCTAAATGTCGAGCAAGAGTAGAGAACGAGCGAGCGGAACAGGCGTGCGCTACCGAAGTACACCAAAGTATGGTGCTAGCATGTAAAACCACTAAAGGTTGTGGAAACTATTCAGATATGTGGTATCTTGACTCGGGATGCAACAACCACATGAGTGGGAGAAAGAAGCTTTTCTCCAGGTTAAATGAATCTGCTCATAATGAAGTCAGTTTCGGAAACAAATCAAAGATCCAAATCAAGGGGAAAGGACATCTGTCGAAAAAGATCATATTATCTCTATCCAAGATGGAGTTTATACTATTGAAGATAAAGATAAGAGGATGATTGCCAGTGTCAAAATGACGAAGAATCGGATATTTCCATGAATTCTTTAAAATGAAGCTTAGATGAACTTTCAAGTGATGGTGAAAGATAGCAGTTGGTTGTGGCACTTGAGATTTGGCCATCTAAACTTCCAAGGGTTGAAATTATTGTCTTCAAAGAAGATGGTGACAAGATTGCTGTCCATTGAAGTACCTAGTCAGCCATGTGAGGGGTGCTTGTTTGGGAAGCAACACATACAACCGTTTCCAGTTGGAAAGGCGAGGCGAGCAAACCATCCATTGAAGTTGGTTCATACAGACCTATGTGGACAAGTAGAGGTGGAGTCGCTTGGAGGAAAGCGGTATATGATGGCCCTAGTTGATGATTTTTTTAGAAAAGACTTGGGTCTATTTCTTGAAAGAAAAGTCAAAGGCTTTTCAGAAGTTCAAAGAGTTTAAGACCTTTGTGGAAAAATAAAGTGGTGGCTATGTTCTGAAGACGCTAAGATCAGATCGAGGAGGAGAATTCACTTCTAATGAGTTCCCGGACTAAGACTGAAGGAATCAAGAGGCGGCTGACCACCAGTTACACACCTCAGCAGAATGGCATAGCTGAGAGGAAGAATCGGACAATCTTCGAGATGGCCAGAAGCATGTTGAAAGCCAAGAAGCTACCAAAACCATTTTGGGCCGAAGTTGTAGCTTGTGCGGTGTTCTTATTGAACCGGTGTCCAATAAAGACGGTCCATGGAAAGATACCAAATGAGGCATGGAGTGGTGAAAGCCAGATGTTTTCTGCGTGCGTGTATTTGGGTGTGTGGCATATCCTCATGTTCCAGAACAACAACGGAGGAAGCTCGATCATAAGAGCAGAAGATGTATCTTCATTGGATATAGTGTTGATATGAAGAGGTACAAGTTGTATGATCCGACCACTAAGGATTTGATTATCAGCGGAGATGTCCAGCTCGCTGAAGATGAGACTTGGGATTGGTCACAGAAGGATACTAGACAACCTACTAGTATCTTCATTGAGGAGGAGCAACTTGAAAACACACGTGCACCAATTGAATCACCTGAACGAACAGTTGATCCATAATCCATTAGACGTCCAGGCCGAGCTAGAGTTCCATCAGTCCTTTCGAGAGACTACGAAGTCACTCGAGATGATGAGGAAGATAGTTCTGATGAAACTATGGTTAACTTTTGTCTGTTTGCAGATTGTGATCCTGTGACATTCAAGGAGGCAGCAACACACAAAGGATGGATTCAGGCTATAGATGCAGAGATTGGATCTATAGAGAAGAAGGATACATGGGAGTTGGTGCCTTTGTAAGCTGGAAAAAAGGCAATCAGAGTGAAATGGATGTACAAGACGAAGTACAACCCTGATGGTGAAGTTGATCGTCTTAAGGCAAGACTAGTAGTGAACGGTTACAGACAGAAGCCTGTAAGTGACTATTTTGAGGTATTTGCACCAGTTGCTAGAATGGATATCATTCGATTGATTATAGCACTTGTAGACCAGAACAACTGGAAGCTACACCAGATGGATGTAAAGTCGGCATTCCTTAATGGAATTCAGGAAGAAGAGGTGTACGTTGAACAGCCACCAGGGTATGTTCAGAAAGGGCAAGAGAGCAATGTCTCTAGATTAAATAAAGCATTATACGGACACGAGCATGCCCCACGAGGATTGATACATATATGCTGGAGAATGATTTTCATAAGTATCCTTATGAGCACACATTGTACATCAAGACAGGTGCAGACGGTGAAATGCTGATAATATGCTTATATGTGGATGATCTGATATTCACCGAGAGTTCAGAGGCGATGTTTATCGAGTTCAGGGAGGCGATGACTCGTCAATTTGAGATGACTGACATGGGTTTGATGTCCTACTTCTTAGGCATCGAGGTTGAACAAAGTGATCATGGAGTCTTCATTTCTCAGAAGAAGTACGCTGGTGATATTTTGAAGAAATTCAAATTTAAAGCGATGAAGACTCCATTTGCAGAGAGACTTGAGATGAAGAAAGACGGAACAGGCGAGCTGGTAAACTCCACCTACTACAAGAGTATAGTTGGAAGTCTTCGTTACTTGACTTTAGCTAGGCCAGACATTGTGTATGGAGTGGGAATCATCAGCCGGTTCATGGAGCAACCTCAACAGTCACACTTGCTAGCAGCAAAGCGGATACTGCGGTATATCAGTGGAACACGAGATTATGTAATTCTATATTCTGACACAAATGATTTTTGTCTGACAAGCTATATTCAAATAGTGACTGGGCTGGCGATGTGGAAACTCGAAAGAGTACATCAGGTTATGCTTTCTATCTTGGAGATAGAATGATTTCATGGTCTTCAAAGAAACAACAGGTTATTGCTCTTTCTACGGCTGAAGCGGAGTACATTGTTGTAACTACCGCAACTTGTCATGCAGTTTGGCTTCGACGGATATTGGAAGACCTGAAACACAAGCAGGAGGAGCCTACATTGGTCATGTGTGATAATAAATCGGCTATTGCATTGGCTAAGCATCCAGTATTCCATGGCAGAAGCAAGCATATTGGAATCAGGTATCACTATATTCGAGAGTCAGTCAAAGATGGCGAAATTGAGCTAGAGTTCTGTAGAATTGAGGAGCAAGTTGCAGATATCTTTACCAAGAGTCTCTTGAGTGATAAATTTGAAATATTACGACAACTGCTTGGAGTTGCAATATGTTGTATCAAGAAGGAGTGTTTAAGAATGACACAATAAGAGAAAAAACAAAATGGTGGGGCCCACATCTGAATTTTACAAATAGAAAAAAACAAATCAGCGGGACCTGGGCATTGTTTTTCTCAATAAAATTATTGCTCCTGCAACGAAACCATGCCTTGTCGCGTCTTTTCCTGTCACATGCAATGCATTTAGTTTTTTCGTTCGGTTATGTTGTTCTTCAACTATAAAAGAAGAAGTGGGTAATGAAGAAAACATATCCCCCAACTCCTTGTATTTGTTTTTTCTCCGAGAGTTTATTTTTTTAGTATTTTCAGTGTATTTTCGTAACGATTTTATACCGTAAGGAAATAAATCAGTATTTTTTCTTCCTCCAAAATTCACCAAATTTCATATACACGTTTAATTGAGTGCCGAGATTATTAATAGATCCTAACAGTGCATGAATCAATCAAGCCAAGTGGGTTTTAGTCAAAGGCAATTCTAGCTCTGTTATTTTCAGAATCAATTTGAAATATTATACTTTTTATTCAAAGATAGACCAATGAAATCGTTGGTTATAACAAGTTGCATATATAGTGTGTTCCCATTATATTTAATAGATAGCAGAGTTGCATTACGAGTATTGATGACAAATTTAATTTCTCGAGGATTATTGGGTACAATTAAATGGGTGTAGAGATTTTTGAGCGGATGCTACCCATTCATGTGAATTGTGGACACATTAATGATAAAATATCACGTATAATTTTGATAAATCACGTGATATGTAAAATATTTCAAAACTAATGAAAATATTGCAATGTATTACTTTGACTTTTCAATGCGATACATGACTGTTTCAAATTAACGACGTTTACATGTGAATAATCCACTCAAGAATCATTCCAAATGAATGTATATGCATTAATTCTTCACTAGGGGCTAGCTGGGGTAGGCTGGATGCGTTTTGATGTAAGTTTGTTTGGATGAATTACAATGTGTATGTTTTGATGACATGATATGTTTTGACGAATCATCTCGATTAATTTAGATGCTCATGTGTTACATGCGTTCAGAGATTGGTGACTACATATTAAAATATTTTATTTACTTATCTATCTCATAACAGGAAGCATACATGGGAAAAATTTAAAATAAGTTTCGAACTATCATGACATTCTCAAATATAGTCTGAACTATTTGAATCGTTGAAAATGGTGCGCCCTGAAAAAAAAGACTGATTTTCTATAATGAAACTTATAGTTGCACTCTTAAATGAAAATTACAATAACAATAACAATTAAATTTGTTTGTCAAAACTACGTCGTCTGGTAATATCATTTTATTTGCATAAATAAAACTATTCTTTTCGTAATCAATCAACCCTAATCCTCATCGAATATAATATAATTAATTATATTTAATGAATCACAAACTGATTTTAAGAATTATCTTAAATTAGTCTAAATTTTTTTATCACACATTTTTTTGGACGGAGACATGATAGTTCAAACGCATTCGGTGTTCTCTATATATAAAGTCATTCCATGTACAAAAGTGAGAAGTGTAGGTATGAGTGTTTTTTGGGTGGACTGTTTCCATCACATGGCGGTGGATATCATCAATGAGGAGTCGTCACGTGACGCGTTGAAAAGTTAAAATTACACGTGGCGATTTATCATTGGTTTGAAATTTTTTTTGACTTTCAACGCATCACGTGGCGACTCTCCATTAGTGGTGTTAACCGTCACATGATGGACACAGTCCACCCAAAAATTTCTGGTGTAGCTATTATTGCTAGAAGGTGTCAACATCTTACGCAGGTCCAGTACTATCGCTCAGCCATAAATTTTGACCCTTAATAGACTGCATTCTGAGATGACCCCTAATATAATGCATTCAGTGCACAACTTGAGCTAAATGTATGAGATGAAACTCTTCATTAATTTAGGATGTGTTTGATTTAAGTAAAATTTGTGGGGAAGAAAATTTTGAGAGAAAATGGCAAAAGAATTTTTTTTTGATTGAAAGAAATTTCAGATATGGAAAATGAGACGTAAAGTTAAAAAGAAAATTCGATTAAAAAAGGGTGTTTCTCTCTATGATTTTTCAATTGCACCAAACAAAGAAAATTGAGACTAAATTCTCTGTGGAATTCAAATTTTTTCTAATTTTTTTTCTAATTTTCCCTAAACCTAACAGCATTGAAATATTCAATGAATTGGTGTGGCTGCTCCATGCAATAAATGTCTTCAGCTATCAATTTTGACCCATAATGTCGAATTGGTACAGTCAGCAAACAATTTGAGTAGGCGGTCAGATGAAAGTTGTCTTTGAGAAGCGAGAAAATGAAGATTCTTTGTTCAGAGCAGTGTTCTAAAAAGTACTAGGCGGCGGAGTTAGACGGTGAGCGCAATGTCTAGCAATTAATCGGATAGGTGGTGATTAATCGGAACGATTAATCGGACTTAAATATATTAATTATAAATTTAATAATTAATTATAAATATATATGTTTAAAAACTATTATTTTCATAAAAAATTAAATTTTGAACAATTAATCGGCTAGGCGAAACGTTGAGTCATGATGCCGACAAACTTAGGCAGAGGGAAACACAACAAAAATAATTGTAGCAAATGAACAACAATTTTGAAACAAATTTTGAGACAATAACAAAACTTATTCAAATAACAAATTATTCTCTCTCTTCCACTTAAAGACTGCCAAATCCATGTTGGGCGGCTCATCCATTTCCTAGTAGCTGGTCCTGTCACCTGTCGTAGGCTCTGTTCTAAAAGGCGGCCGCCTAGCTGCCTAGTTTCTGGGCGTTTTAAAAACGTCCCGTCTAGCGTCTAGCGCCTAATTATTTTATATATTTTATTTTTAAAATAAAATAAAATTTTATAGGTATAATTTTATAATTAATTATTAAATATATTATTAATATATTTATAACTCCGTCTAATCATCCGATTAATCCTTCCGCCTAATCCCCGCCCAGCCGATTAGTCGCTAGGCCCCAAGCCAACCGCCTAGAACCGCCTAGCGCCTTTCAGAACACTGGTCGTAGGTGGCCATATACTATATTATTGTGTCCCCCATTTGTTAGGACGACCTTGCCCTAGGGGGATATGCTTCAGAAAACTGTCCAAGCGGATAAGCTGAAGAGCCTAGCTATCTGGATGCATGACTATCAGTCGTCCTATAGATGTTTTGCAGCTGCAGTAAGGATCCCCACTGCTGCGCATGACCAAAAACATATGGAAAATATCACGTATATATCTTGGCTTCTAGTGACATAACAACATTTTATAGGTGGCAGATCCCGTCCTAGGTTTTGTGTTTTTTTTTTATTTTTTGGCCCATCCTCATGCACGCACGTCTTAGTTTATTGATGTATAATTATGTTATATAGTGTGACTACCATCTACATCTAGGTCGAGCTAATATAATTATTGTAACAACACATGTAATTTACAAATCCCTCTTGGTTTTTTTGGCTGCTGATTCAGGAAATGCTCGGACATCTGTGTACTATTTTAAAAAACATTCTTAAGACATTTATGTGCTGCATGGAAGATATGCAATATGACAATGTAGATCGTCTTTGATAATGAGCACTCATGATGCGGGGAACTCAAATGGCTTTGTGGATGCTGAGGCCCATCCTGTAAATATTGTATTGGGCATCAGTTGGCTAATCAGACTGTGGCCCGAATCCAAGGAATAATGAAAATGGTGCATCAAGAATGAGAGAGAGATGCTGATGCACTACCCAACCTCACAATTCAGATTTTTTTTTTCAAATTTGGCTATTTTGCTTCGTTACCTATCATTTGTGAACCCCCGTTTGTTTTTTTTTTCATTCTGACCTTTTCGCAGTTACAAAGTGCGAAAATCGTAAAGATTTTCGCGGTTCCGAACTGCGAAAATTGAAACCCTAAAAAAATTTTACGTCATTGTCTACTTAATTCTCGCAGACATATGATTTTTCGCAGTTGTGATATACGAAAATCTCTATGATTTTCGCAATTACGAAGTGCGAAAATTAAATCATATGAAGCTTTTCGTGGTTGTGAACAACGAAAATAATAGGAATTTTCGCAGTTCGGAACTACGAAAAGGTCAAAATGAAAACAAACCAAGCGGGGGTTCACAAATGATAGGTAACGATGCGAAAGAGCCAAATTTGAAAAAAAATCCACAATTCATTTGCTGTGGAAGGTGATCACACTATTTTGAAGCTTCAAGTTCAGTGTTCTTCTTCCATGAGTTTAATTTTATGATAGATATACAAGTCCAACAAACCCGTCCTTGCAAAGCCTTTTGAGTTTCAAACAACCAAAATGAGGGTCACCGTAGTTGTAAACGAACATGAGTTTGGTCTTGATCTTGCTAAAGAGGACTCTATTTTGGACGATAAACATAAGATTGAACAGATTAGGCGCTTCAACCGAGTCACTGACTCTATCGGTGCTCGGATGGGAATGGAGGAATATCCCATTGTCGCGGAAGGTACAATAATCAACTTGGTGTGATAAGGTATGTTGAGTTTGATTCAAGAAACTCTAATAAGATTCCGTTGATTATTAAATTCTAATCGAAAACAATCGTCATAGATGTTGATATAAGAGATACAATGAGGATTGAAGTTCGAAAGAAAAGATACACATAATAGATGCACCTTTGAAAATCACAGCTTTGTACTTTTTGGGAAGAGAACTAAGTGAAGACTTCCGCAATCTAGTTGAGTATGACATCAAAGATTCGAGCACAGAAGGAGAATTGACGCAACTGCTTTGTTTCATAAGATTATATTCTTCCTAGTAATGATTACATAATTACATACATGCAAAGAATTATGCGAGACACATTACACAGGCAGTCTTAGATGGCATGGAGTAGAAAACGGTGACTTCCTTTATGTCTTCAATGGAAGTGTTTAGTCATGAGGAGTAATGTATTACTACACTGGCTGTGTTTTCCTTTTTAGTTGTTTTAATTTGTGTTATTTTTTTCTTACAGTTTTGTATTAATTGGCTGGAAAAGAGAAGTCTAATATTAGAATACAATGAATATAGAAGTTTATTTGATGAATATATTATTTCATCAAATGAACATAACAGCTCATTCTATTAATATATCTTTTTTTTACATAAATTTTATTGAAAACTGAAAAAAAAGATTACAAGCAAGGGAGGAGGAACACAGAAACAGGGATGGCACCCAGTCAACCCGGACTCCCTACCCCAAAAGGAAAATACAGACTCATTGAACACGCCAAGAGGACATAACCCAATTGACGCGACAAGAAGTCTTGCGCCTCGAGTCTAGTATAACAAGAGAACGAACACGGAAACTGAAGTCGCTCAGAGAAGAAGAAGTTAATTCCCCGCAAGATGAAGCCTCTCTAGCCAAAAGATCTGCCACGCCGTTAGCTTCACGAAGAATATGCCAAAATTTGGCTCCGTCCAGCTCCAAAATAATCTCCCGCAGTAGATAGCAACAGTCCCACGGACAAGCCGAGGCGCCACTAATAGCTTCCGCCAGTATCAGTGAATCCGTCTGTAACTCCAAAATCTGCAATTAAGCTCTCTTCGCCGCCCTTAGACCATACAAGGCTGCTATAAATTCAGCGACTATACTTGAAGTTTCAGAAGCAAATGGGTAGGAAAATAATAATTTTGGGGCTCCAAGCGCATCTCGAATCAAGCCCCCTCCTGATGCTCCTAACACGGATACAGAGCCGTCTGTATTAAGAGTGAGGCCGTCACTAGGATTCCAAGAAACCCACCGAATTCTGGGACGCAGAATTACCAAGATAGGGAGCCGCAAGGATTTCAAGGCCAATGTTTCCGAAGAGGAAGGCCACTTGGATGGTTCGATGATACCTGAAAGAGAGGAACACCAGTGCTGAACTCGACGAATGACAATTTGGTCAGAACCACCTATGCATTCTCTTGTTGCTCATGCACCATATCTCCCATAAACCGCACGCCACTATTATGCATACCATAAAATCAAATTGAGATGAAGGCGCTCTCTGACCAATCCAACTCCACCGAAGCTGGAAGATAGAAGATAGCCGAGGCTTGTCGAGGATCGGAACAAAAAACGTCCAAAGGGAAGCTGTCGAGGAGTTCTGAATGAACAGATGGTTTAAAGATTCAACGCTGCCGCTAGGACAACACCTATAACGAGAGGCTAGCTGAACTCCTTTTCCTTGAATTCTCTCGTCTACCGGAACCGCATTATTGAATAATTTCCATAAGAAATCGGAGACCTTCATAGGAATAACAGTATCCCAGATCCATTCTAAATCACCTCGACCTTGTCTTGGATTCAACCACAGCCGGAAGCTAGCTTTGATCATCTTCCCTGAAGGACATTCATCCCAGACAAGTCGATCCTCCACTCGAGCATCAAGGATGATAGTTTGAAGAGCACTTCTCTGATTTCTTGGGAAGGAACTCAACAAATCATCATGAGAAAAAACTTCGGACACCGCTTTAGAAGAGATATCTGCATCCATTGACCAGTCCGGAAAGACTGACCCCATCTGAATGGATCCACGACCAAATATCCACTTGACTTTTCTGTGAAGCAAAAGAACAAAGGGGATGATCGCCTGCCATAGAGCTGATCCATTAGACCGGAACGAGGAGGTATCGACTAGATGGAAATATTTATGCCGCATGAACCTGGCCAATAAAGAATATCCTTCGCAAAAACGCCAAGCTAGCTTGGCTATAAGGCTGTCCACGACTAATTTTAGGGACCACACTCCAATGCCCCCTGGTAAATTGAGGAACAGGTTCTACGCCAGGCAACCTAGTGATAGCACTTCTCTCAGCCAGCATTCCATAAAAAGTTTGAGATGATGGAGTTAATACGATTCAAAACAGCAAGTGGAATTGAAACGACAGAGAGGGTGTGCACTGGAATAGACGAAAAGATCGATCAAATCAGGGTAATTCTGCCGCCGAAAGAAAGCATCTTGCTCATCCACCCTTCTGTGCGAGCACGGATCCTCTAGATCAAACCTTAAAAATACACTGTCTTCGCCCGCCCTACAAATAGCGGGGCACCCAGATATGTAATTGGGAACAAACCTGGAGAGAAACCTGTGCGTTCTAAAATAATAGCTCGTCTGGATCCCGAAATCTGCTTGGAGAAAAATATGGTGCTCTTTGTACATTAATAACCTGCCCGGAGCTTGAGCAAAAACAATCAATAACCTTCGATAATTCACTGATAGAATTTAGGCTGCCATTTGAGAAAACCAGCACATCATCCGCAAATAATAAATGAGAAGGTGGACTTAAATGGTGACGACAGGCAAAAGGTTTCAGATTTCCTTCCTCACTCGCCTTTTTGATCAACCTACCAAAAACATCCATTGCTAAAACAAACAGCGAAGATGAAATCTTGACGAACTCCCCTATAAGAGCAAAAGAAATCGAACGTATTGCCTTTCAATCTTATTGAAAAATGACAGCCGCAAAGATTCCGGTAGATAATGTCGCACCACTCATTAGAAAAACCAAATCGACGGAGAAGTCGGATCAAGAATGCCCAAGACAATCTGTCATATGCTTTAGACATACAATTAGAGATGGAAAATTAGATGAAAAATAGAATGTAAAATTTGCTTCAATTAAAGAATGTTTTAGTACTTTCAACAAACTTTTCCACCTCAAACCAAACAAGGATAAAATAAAATGGATTTTTGTAGCGATTCATTTTTCATCTAACTTTTCTCAAATCAAACACAGGCTAAATGGACGGAGTCTTTTCGGACATATTTCAGAACATTTCAGGATCTGTCAGGAAATAAACTTTCGGATATGTCAAGGAGATGGTGCATGTGTTAGATATGAGGCCAAAGTTTGGATTATTTACGGAACAGTTTTTATGACACGGCGGGATAGTGCATAATGAGTTTATGAATTTCATTTGGAAAACAATTTTTTGAGGCATTTAAGATGTTGTTTCAGATCTTATATTTCGGTAAAATTTAGATGATATTTTGAGGCAAATTTTAAATTTGATTTCGGATTGGTTTAGGAGTTATTTCGGGGCCAATCAGTATTTTATGAGGATTTATGTATGTTTAAGAGGTTTGGGATTGGTTTAGGGTTTATTTAAAAAATTGTCATATAGTAAATTTGTTTTGATTTTCAATTTAAATGTGCAGGTTAATTTTTAGTAAAAATTAATTGAATTCAATAGTTATTTGTAATAAAAAGATGTTAACACTTAATTTAAATTGAAATACTTTCCAAAATTTAATTAAATTTATTAAAAATATTTCAATACCAAACTTTTCATATAAAATAACTTTAATTGGATAAGTATGACCTCGGAAATTTTCCTGACCTATTTTCCAAATTTTTGAGCCATATTTTAAGATTATTCTACAACCTTTTTTCGATCAACGTTTTTTCCAGATTTTTCTCACCTGTCTTCGCCTAGTTCTCGGATTTTTTTCTAGATCAAAGCGCACAATCCCAGGCGACATGTTCCAAACTCCCAAAAAACCATTTTTCGAAACAAACCAGTGCTGCTACTCTACCTTATACACATGCACCCATTTTTCACATCTATTTACTCTGATTTTGTTGCTTATGTTTTGACAATTGACGATAAGATTTCTACACCGTCGATAATCCAGCATATATGTTGACAAAGTCAGTTCTTCTTAACAAGTTCAAGCATTGTTTGAACTTCGTCAGTATTTAGAAGTTCTGATAGGCCTACAAGGCCAGTTGGCAAAGACATGGAGAAGAATCTTTTCAAGTTGGCATGATGCAAGTCAAGGTGGAATTTGTTGAGTTATGTCTTGTATGATTATTATTAAAAAGTCTTGAGTTTATATAAACTTTGTTTGATTATGATTTTTTAATCTTTAAAAATCCTAATCTTGTTAGATTAGAAATACTATTTGTTTTAAGAATTTTCTGTTGCCAATATAAACCTAGTCAAGGTTTATTTGAAAGACGGATTAGAAAGCCATAAACTCTCTTTTCTTTCTCTTCTTTGAAGTAATAAGATCCTTGCGTTTGTCCATGGAGGTAGGTCACTACGACCGAATCACGTAACTCTTGTGTCTTCGTTTATTTTCATTCGTTGTTCTAGTCAATATTCCGCTGCCCTACTCTAACAAATTGATTTTGTTGGAAATTGACTAGATTTCTAAATATGAAATAGGAAAAGATATTCAACTTATTTAGAAGTTAATTAATATTATGAATCATATTATTGGTAGGTTACTAAATTATTATTTTGGTAGGATTAGGAATCCTATTTGATTTATTATTAGTACCCTATAAATAGGTTCTCTTAGTGGTAGGAATAATTTGAGAGACTCGGTGGGAGTCCTCCAGGGGAACTCATTAGGGATTCTTCTTGAGCGGTGTAGAGTTTTTTGTAAGTGTTTGGTTAGTAAAAACCTATGGGAGAATTGAGAGGTCTGTATTTAAGAGTGTTGAGAGGTGAGTCTATTCTTGTAATACATATCTATTAATAGTGGAGATCGTGGACGTAGACTCTGTTGGAGGGCTGAGCCACGTTAAATTATGTGTTTTTTATACTTTATTCATATTATTGTGTGTTAGTGTGTGTTATTTATGTGAGTGTCTCGTGTCGTCGTTCCGCTGCGTGTGCCAGGTGAGAAGAGAGGCCTCTCCATTCTAAGTATCAGAGTTGTTGGTTTGAAGAGCATTCACTACGGCTGGAAAGAACCAGCACTACACACAAAGTTAGCAAGCGAAAGAAAAAGTGTAGAAGAAACTTGAAGATATCGTGTTCGCGTAAAACATGTCGAGGAGTCTGTTACAGAAGATTATCTTCAAGGGAGGAGGATGCAGAATATCTCTATTGAGGGAGGAGACATTGAAGATGACGATAACTCCTTAGATTTGGAAGCTGCATCAAAAGATGACATAGAGGTGAAGATATTTAAAAATTCTAGTCAAATGAGGATGAAACTTACGATGAAAAACATACGATGAAACTTACATTAGACAATGCTTACACTTAAGATGGTGTTTATAGCCATTAAGCGTCGTACGAAGTTGGAAGGACTAAAACTATGATGTTTTACATTACTTTAGATGATGCTTTATAGGTTTTAAGTGTCATCTTAAGGGTATATACAGTTAAGACGATGCTTATGTATAACAAGCGTCGTTTAATGTTAACCTTTTAGACAGAGCTTCATACCTGCGAGTGTTGTTTAAACTTCTGACACTTTTGACAAAGGTTATTCCTAACAAGAGCCGCTACAAACTAGCATATTTAGACGACGCCTGTGACCTTTAAATGTCATCTTATATTTTGTTTCATATAGAGAGCGTATACATTTTATGTCTTATACGTCGTCTGAAGTTTGCACCGACCTATCACTACCTTACACTAGTATAATATCTCAGATCAGTTTGATTTTGAGTGTTGAGGTGAAGGTCAAGGTTTTTTGTAAGTTTTCTTTCTATCATAATCATATTTAATGTAGCATGCCTTAGGCCAAAATTTGATTGTTTAAATGCAAGTTAGTTTTTACATGTAAAAATAAGACAAAAAATTTACACACGTGCATTGACTCCTTGAATGTGAATTAATTTTAATATCTTCCTCTATTTTTAGTTGTTTAAATGTATTATGTTTTCTCATTTAGAATGAACTATGACTCAATTATGTGTAACTGGCTTAATGCCGAAAACGATGTTGGTATTCATGAAATCTGTGTTTATTCTCAAGCTTTTGATAATAATAAATCAACGCAAACTGTTTTCTATTTTTGTATGAATTGTGGCAGTAGTAATTTGGTTCCACTGGCTGAGTTAAAGTGGCGTCTTCGATATTATGATATTAACACATCGTACAAAGTTTGGTATTTGCACGGCTAGTCCATTGAATGAGGTGAATCCAACATGGATCGAGCAAAAGAGTCACAACGAGATGATAATATATACGAGGATGATGATTTTTATGAGATGTTTGATGATATGTGAAATAACGATGACTACAGAAAAATATTTGAGACCGTCGGGAATAATTCTGACACACCATTGTTTCAGGATTGCTCACACTTCACCAAACTATCAGTCATTTTGAAATTTTACAACATTACAGCTACATTCGGATGGAGAGACAAATCGTTCTCGAGTATTCTGACTTTGTTAAGTTATATATTATCTGATCCTAATTTGCTCACACTTCCCAAGCGCACATACGACGCCAAGAGAATATTCTGTTCAATGGGACAAGTATAGGAAGATCCACGCCTGTCCGAATGATTGTGTTCTGTACAGAAGTTTGTACTCTGATGCGGCGAGTTATCCCAAATGCAGTGCGTTACGGTACATGCAAAAAATTTTAAAAGGTGAAAATGTGAATGACGGGCTTGCAAAGAAGATGTGGCATATTTTAGTTATATCGAGATTCTGCCTGGTGTTTGCCAATGCTATGAAAACTAAGATGCTTTTGTGACATTATGATAAATGGGTTGATGATGGCAGTTTGCAGCACTCAATAGATTCACGAAAAATGGAAGGAGTTTGATGTCAAGTTTCAGGTTAAGAGAAGAGCCTTGAAAAGAAAAATATTATTTGTCAAGATGCTTGAGTATCAGCAGGTGGTCAACCATAGAAAAACTCCAGAA